>CAJNDV010037662.1:111886-125293 GCA_905221635.1 Symbiodinium sp. CCMP2456 | reverse complement strand
AGTAGTAGCTGTAGTAGTAGCTGTAGCAGAAGTTCGCATTTCGCAGGTCGTAGTGCGTAGTTCGTACTTAATACTCAGTAATTCGTGGTTCGTAGCTTCGTGGTTGGTAGACAATAGTTAGTTGTCAGATGTTAGTGGGTGGTAGGTTGTATTTAGTCGTTAATCCTTATTCGTTCATCGTTTACCGTTAGTAGTTGTTAGTAGTTTGTAGGGAGCAGGTAGCAGGTAGTCGTCAGTCGTTAGTCGCGAGTTGTTAGTTGTTGGTATTTTGCACTTAGTAACTAGTAGTAGGTAGTAGTTAGTAGTTTAATCGTTAGTAATTAGTAGTTGCTTGGTGGGTGGTGGCGGCAGTGGTGGTGGTGGTGTTTTTGTTGTCTCTCTCTTGTGCTATTTGGCACGGCAGAGCAGGAGTTGAAGCAGTCTCTGCTTCTTTGTAATTTTTCAGCAGTCCCACGAACCTCGGAAGTGGGACTGCTAAAAATGGGGCACGCTGAGGTGAGGCAGGCAGTTGAGCGGCGCCCTCTCGTTCAGTGTCCCCAAGCCTCTCACTCTTTTTGAAACAACTGTAGGGCGTGCCCAAGAAGGGAATACACTAAACATGCGGGCTCTTCCTTCCTTGCTTCCTACCGTTTTGGAGAAAGACCACGACCAGGAAAGACACGCCTACACCACTCTCTCTCGCTCTACCAGGCCACCCCCCCCCCCCCCCCCTCGCGCGGTTTTGAAGGCCAACACCACTCTCTGTGTCTGTGTTCGCAGCGTGCGAGCATCCTATGCACACGGCTTCCTGCTGCGCAGGCCTCGTCCAAACCCATGCGAAATCCGACATAGTGCTTTATGGCCTGATCAGGGTGTAGAATGGGAAGCTTGACAATGATTTTCGGGCGTCCGTGGATGAACAACAGATTTTGAGGTAGGTTCGGGTGAAGGCTTGAAGTTGTGCGAAAGAGATTGGCAAGAATGCCGGCAACTTGATGAAGAGATGGAAATGCAACGCTGCTATCCGAAGCTTCATCACCGGAGCGAGGGGGAGGGTCGGGAGTTTGCTCGATATATCAATTCGCTCGCGGCTCAGCCCGTGGTCCAGGACCACTGCTGACGCGGATACAAACGCAAGCCTCGTTACGCTACGGGTAGCTTGCGTGGCAAGACTGAGCAGGGAGCCGAAACACATGACTTCTCGCGATGTGAATACAGGCTACTTCTACACATGCTTTCGCAGAAAAATCTGCCGGCTTAAGAGCCATCTGGACTTAAAGGCCCACCCAGCACAGACGACACCTCGGGAAGATGTATAACACTCAAGACCATCCGTCTCACCCTCGTGCCCACCCTTTTGCATACTGTACTGCTGGCTCACCCTGACTCCAGAAACCCATGTTTGCTTACGGTCACTGAGGGTGACCGTGGCGCAACGTTGCCCATGGCAGTGGCGATGATGAAAGGACGATGCTGAGGGTGGTGATCACGAAGATCATGTGATGCTGCCAGCGCGCATCCTCACCATGACCCTTATCATCATCTTCAGCATCATCACCACCATCACCATCACCGTTTCGACTATTGACTATCGACTATTGAATCGACTATTGTAGCCGATGAAATCCTGGCGCAGAAGCATCTGGATTTCGGGCAGTGCAAGCTCCCGTGCCTCTGCCGAGGACCGGCACAACTCCTGCTGCGCGCCGAGCCGTTCCGAGTGCTGGCTGGTCTTAAGATCTCTTTTTCATTGCGTTTCGAAGCTGACATCTCGGAATGCACAGAAGAGGGCTCACTGGGACTTGCCTTGAAACCTGAAACCAGTAGGCTGGCAGGCAGGACGAGTCTAGCTACTAGTTCATATATATGTTCATATGAGTATGGCTCGACAGCGTGCCCACACCACCCGCCTCGGCAGCTGCGGAGTTGGAGGGACCTGCTCGCGATAGCTGCGGCATGCTGCGGCTGAGCGCTTTGTTTGGGCTCGGATACTTCCTGTGTCTCTGCCACGGTACGGATGGAAGTTTATGGGCACCCTGAACCATGGACGCAAAGAAACAGAGTCCAGAGCGCCTCCTTGCTGTTTGGCACGTATCTGTGCCCTCACCTCAAGGGTTCGAGGTTTCCTCTGACTTCGAACTTTGGCCTTGCACCGCCTCCAGGCCTCTTCCGCCTTTTCAGCCGCCACGGCGCGTTGGCTGCGAAGGTGCTCCGCGTGCGCATCAGCCTGGCCAGCGGCTCGACAAGTGAAGGACGATGCACCTACGAACTAGCTCAACAAGCCAGAGCCGAGGGCAAGGTGAACGCCACTCTCAGTACGAAGACACGACGCTCGATTTTACCCTGGCCTGCAGGGCTAGAGCGACCTCCTCCGCCAAGCGCCCAGTTTCGGGAAATGGCCTGCATCGTTCAATCGGATGTCGATTGATCATGTTTGTGCTCCCAGGGCACCTGTTCGAGATGGAACAACACTGCACCTCCCATTTTGGCCCTCCCTTGAAGCTGCACTTGACTCTTGCCTACGAGGCCCAAAGGAGAATTTGTACAACGGTCGAAAAGTCATCAAGTGCAGTTCAAGAGTCTTGATCTCTGCCATTAGCGAAGGCATGGCCAGAAGCCTTTGATCGCATCCTGGGAGTGCAACTGCCTGATCAGCAAGTGGATACAGGGTACAGCTCCCTGCGCAACATCACTTGAGAACGGTTAAGGCTAGTTTCCGGGGGGTAATAGCAGTCGCTCGAATGGTTTATTCAGACAAGTCGCTTTGCAAAAGGCCTGCCAGACTTTGCCTCATTTCGATACGGATGCACTAACCACGCCAAGGCAACGCTGCAATGACATGCCGGCCATCAAACATCGTCAAACCTTCTGCACTGAACGGCAGC
Organism: Symbiodinium sp. CCMP2456; assembly: GCA_905221635.1. NCBI lineage: Eukaryota > Dinophyceae > Suessiales > Symbiodiniaceae > Symbiodinium > Symbiodinium sp. CCMP2456. The sequence continues at coordinate 122,429 of CAJNDV010037662.1, read as the reverse complement.
CCCTTTAACCATCCTGCTCTTGAGAAGCCTTCTGCTTTGACTACATGGCAGCCTTCAGCTCAAACTAAACCCACAGCCCAAATCCTACGGTACCGGTGCCGCTGTGGGTTTTGGTGGTGCTAGTGGTGATGCTGGCGCTGGTGAGGCTGGTGTTGCTGGTGCCGCTGCTGGTCTTGCTGGTATTACGTAGATCGCAACGGTTGCAATGAAATTTATGGTGATGAGTACTGTGACAGTGGCGGCAACTGTGGGGGCCGGGCTGAGCATTATGGTGGGGCTGGCGGAGTCATAAACCTCTGATGCGCATGATGTTCGTTCTCGAGGCAAATATGTTTTCGACACTGATCTTACTGATGACGCTGCTTGTGCTGATGACAATAGTACGAGTCATGAAGTTCTTATGGCTATCGACGACTCGACCATGATCTTGACGACGATGATGATGATGGTGATGATGATGATGATGATGGTGGTGGTGGTGGTGGTGCGTCCTTCCAGTGAAGGTATTGGTGGCATCATCGCCATCGCCAGCAGCAGCGGCAGCAGCCTGTTTTTTCTTGTTAATTCTGCCGTGCTGCAGGCTTCTAGTTGTGGCACAGTGGAACAGCGCCGGCTGGAGGCGAGACCTGACGGGGCGGCACGAGAAACGCCCTCCGATGCTGGCACGAGGCTGCTCTTATCAAGGCACGGCACTTCGCTTGATACGGCTGGCCGGAAACTCAGACTGTCACTGCTTGTACAGACAAGATGCAAACGAGTAGATCAGGAAGTAGATGCTCTTCCGGTGTTGGGCAACGTCTCAAGGCTGTTTAACCCTTCAAGCCTTCAAGGCTTGAAATTGTGCTTCTGGGTGTCCCACCTAAGCCCTGGCTCTCTCCGTAAGTTCAACCGAGGAGCCGCTCGCCGCAGTCTGCAAGCACAGCGCGCAGGCCTGCCAACAACAGCTGTTGGAAAGGCAAAGTCTCCGAATCTAGAAAGTCTAGAAACCCCCTGCATGAACTTGCGTGAACAGTCTCCTTGGAAGCCAGAAAGACGGTGCGGAAGGTCATGAAAACGTTGCCCTGGGGGCTTTCCTGCGGCGATGAAGACAGAACCGTCTCCGAACGCTTTCACCAGCTGTTCTGCGCAAAGCCGGCAAACAAACAGCCTCCGACCGAGTCGACTTGTTGATTTCATTTGCCGGCAAGTCTCGTATCGTGGGGTGTCATCCTGGACAGCAAGCAGCCTCCCCCATTCCTTGCATGTGCACTGACAAAGCAACTCTGCGTGGCCCATGGCTTGTCACACCCTGTGCACATAGCTGATCAGATGTCTGGATGCAGCTGTTGATTCGGACTCAGAGGGGTCTCAGAAGCCGTGTATGTATGCGGGGGCAGGTTCGGATCGGCAGGTTGGTGTACACGCGCATGTGCATTGGCCTATGCGTTTTCGTACCGTATACTATACCTGGAACTACAACTATAGCGGTAGTTGCAACTATAGCTATGACCCATAACCATAACCATTATTGTGGTTGGAAGTGTACATGTATCTGCTAACTTCGGCTATACCTACAAACTCGCACAACGATACCCATAACCATGAAACGATAGTTACAGCTACTACTGCAATGCACTTGTACACACATAAATGCGAGCATGCATGAACTCATGATATTGCTGCATGCAGATTCATACTTAGTACAGTAAGACAAACGAAGTGCTGCCAGGATGTCTGTCAGGGCGACCTCCAGCGACTCTGGTGCTCCAGACCTGAACACCGATTCCTCCAAACGCGTGACAGCGCATCGATTCATGTAGGAAGTCTGCTTTTGTGTACCTTCATGCATGCATGCCTGCATGCAGCATGTGTGCACATGGTTGTAGAGGTACACGCAAAACCAGAGGACGATGCAAGTGCATGCGGAAGTCCAACGGACCCGAATCATCTGATGCAACTCAAGAGGCCAGAAGGCCCTCAAGCATCCCAGGGAAGCAGCACTCTACTAATGCGATTGGCTAAAAGGAATGCAAGCTCGAAAGCATCATGAACTCTGGCACTCCCTTCAGCCCAGGTTCGACCACTACCAGTACATATGCTGACATATACCTACTACAAACGTGCGCGCGAGAACCTGTAAGCACAGTCAAGACACGCCCTGCTCTCGAGGTCGTCGCGGAGGCCGTCGGTGCTTAGGCCTGGTGAGCTTCGGGCGTCCCGAGGCTCCAGGGACTCGGGGATATTGAAGGGCTGTGGGAGTTAATGAGGGAATACCATGCAGGAACAGATGAGACATATGACAACGTGAACTGGCAGGCGTAGAACTGGCAGGGATGCTATGGACATACGTTGTCGGAAAGTTCCTTGAAGCCTTTCGTCAAATCCCCAACTCTGCCTTCCAGTGAGAACACAGGGACCACTCTGCGGTACTGTAGTACTGAATACCTCTTGCAGCATGCGGCTTACCAGGCTAGAGCCGCCATGTGCCCAATCTGGGAGTCCGACCCTTTCCCAGCCGGGCGAGAGATGCACCGGCCTGTGCCAAGATGCAGAACAACGACAGTGGACGAATTTAAGTGCGCGTGAGCTTCAGATCGGGGGCAGGTCTGGACATGGCTTCGTGCATGCAAGCACGCCGCTAGGTGTGATAGAACGCAACCCGTGAAGGTCACGGCGGGGTGAAGTGTAGTTTCCCATAGTTTCCCCCAGCACTGCCTGTCGTGCCGCTCCCCCCAGCCATCGCGCGGCCTGCGGCTGTGCAGCGACAAGGGGGGGAAGCTTGCTCAGGGAAGGGGAGCAGTGCTCTCTACCTCTACGAGTTCATCATCTCTCGCTCTAAGCCTTCGCCTTCGAGACACGAATCGCAGAGCAAACAAATCCTTTTTGCTCCTCTCGGACTCTCGAGCGAGCGAAGCTGCTGCCAGTGGCTTCGCCAGCAGCAGAGGAACGACGAGAAGAACCGCCCTCCCAAAGCAACCCGGGGCACGGGAGTTGAAGACTGCGCTTCAGGATTTGGAGACCATCTTCCTTCCTTGCCTAGCCGAGTTGCTCCGGAGCTCGGACCCACTTGCTGCTGCACAGGACTCGAGGGGCCGTGAGAAGTGTATGAATACTTACCGTCCAAGAAGTCTTTAACTTGTGGGTGGGCAGATGCTGCTATTGAGAACCGTGTGATTTCATTCCTGTCCGCAAGACCTTCCGGCAGCAAGGTTAGAACGCTAACTTCTGGTCGGCCTGTCGCGAGTGAGCACGATGCCAAAAGGATCACTGCGCGTCCCGCAATCCTACGATTCGTGACATCAAGGCCATTACGGGTTCATGACGGACCGACTTGCATACAGCTTGTGGAAGTGAGTAGTCCTAGTCCGAAAGAACAGTGAGGAATTACGGACGCAGCCGCGGCCCGCACAATTCGTCCTCAAGCTAGTTATCTTCCTGTGTCCCACCCCGGACCAAGAATGGGCTAGTGAAAACACCTGTCTTAGCCTCTCAACCTGGATCCTCAGATCGCGAGTTTGGCACTGCTACTCGCATGCCCATTCGCCGTTTGCCTGCACGTCTACGACTGCAAGAAAGCCAAGCCCCAACATGCAGCTCCTCAATGAGGAATGGTTCGGACCGCGCAGCACTACAGGGTTCGCAAGGCTGTCCAATCTTACATATAGTACATCTCAACCAGATACAACCTGACTCGCGATTCGCGTAGTCATGGCTACATACCTTCTTGCCATGTCCGTTCTCGGTGTCCGCGGACTTGAGGGTCTTGGGTCTTGGACTTGGGTTGAACCTCCTGAGTGCTTGCATCTTGTTGGGGCGGCCATCCACTCCACAGTTTGGCACTAGGGCAGCACGGCAATGGAACTAGCCAAGGACAGCTACAACCAAGTAGAAAGTCAACCTTCAAGTTCACCATCAATTACTGCACAGCAACTACCTTACAGCAACAAGCTTCGGGTTCTGCTGCTCATGAGTGGGTGTGTCTCACAGAAGGACGCCGCGTTTGGGGCGACTGGCTGCGATTCTGCTTTGCAGGACCCTGGCAATCCAGGGCAGCATGGAGGCGGCAGGCTACTCCCAGACATAGCAGTCGCGAATCCATGTATGTCCATGCATACATGTCCCACAACATGTGTGAATGCGTCCAAGCGCATTCGTGCGTGTATGTGTGTGTGTGTCGCTCGAGAGAGAGAGAGAGAGAGAGAGAGAGAGTGCGAGTGCGAGTGCGAGTGCGAGTGCGAGAGCGAGAGCGAGAGCGAGAGCGAGAGCGAGAGCGAGAGCGAGAGCGAGAGCGAGAGCGAGAGCGAGATAGAGAGCGAGATAGAGAGCGAGAGAGATAGAGGATAGAAAGATAGAGATAGAGAGAAGGAGAGAGAGAGCGAGAGAGCGACAGAGCGAGAAAGCGAGAGAGCGACGCCCCAACCCGGCGGTCGAAGCGTCACCTCAGCTGTTTGCCTCGGCGACGGCGAAATGCTGCGTCCGCTCCTCACGCTGGCAGAAAGCATCTTAAGGTTGCATGAAACTTCCAGATTGATGCAGGGCAGATTTTGTGGTGTAGACCACTCGTCTTCCGAGCGAGAAACTACCGGACACCGACACCAGTCCAACTACAAATCACGAGTGCCACCCACACACACGCGCACATGTGTTTAGCTGTGCCTCAAAGCGTCTGCTGGTCTGCGCCGTTGTTCTGCGCTTTGGCGTCGATTGAGATATTCTCAAGTCTAGGTCTAACTAAGTGTCGAAATCGAATGTATTCTACATTGCGACAGCTGCCTCTCCATCAATGATGGCACGACGCAGGAACGCACAAAAAAGCCTCGGCCGTATTAGGGCTAGGGCTTGTAGTGGAGCAGCTTCGCTTTGTCTTGTACATTGTCACCGAGCTTGTACTTCTCTTGCTGCCCGTCCCAGGCCTGGTGCCAGTCGTTCAACCCGAAGCGTGGATTGTCCACAAAGCCCCGAATGAAAAAGTCAGCTGAGACGATGGCGTCGTAGACTGGCAGGCCTGTGGCTGCACGGACATCATCTGAGAACGGAGGGAGCTGCGTGCACTCCATCAGAATTGCATGGATGTCCGGATGCTCAGCAACGACCTGCTTGGCTTTTCGGACGATGCCAGGAGTGACTTTCTCTAGGTCGAGAGGCTCGCCGCTAGCCACAGCATCAAAGCCGTCTACATCTTGGCAGCCCACAAGCACATAGCAACCTTGGTTCCAATCCACACCGCACTCCTTCGCCACGGTGTCATGCATTGGTCCCAGACTCGTACTATTTGCGCTGAAGATGGCTACTTTACCATCTGTGCCGAGGGAGGCGTGCAAAGAGGGAAGCAGGGCAAGCGAGGACATCACCACCGGCTTGGAAGTGTAGAGGCGGGCCTCATTCTGGAACCACATGAAGAAGCCGCAATCAGAAGTTATGACAGAGACCCCCCGCTCTTTGTCCAAGAACTCGATGGCATCTTTGAAGTTCTGTTGAATCTCCGGGGTCATCTTGCCAGACTGGCAAATTTCGAAAGTCAGACCTCTGCACAAAGGCCAGTCCGAGTGAAGCCAGCTACAATTTTCGTGCCCGGCATGTAAGACATGTACAAAAACAGGTGCATCAACAATGTCATTGCTTATCTGGAATAGTAACTTGCGTAGGCATGTGAGCATGTATACATCTAATGTCGTTGCAAGACTCCTTGCGTAGTTAGCAATGCAATTACCTAGCCAAGAAAGCACGAACTAAGCACGAACGCAGACATACGCAGTGCATAGGCGGCACACAAGCGAGCATACAGAAACAGATGATATAGATATAGATATAGATATAGATATAGATATAGATATAGATATGTTTAGCACTCGCGCTCGAATATAGATAAATGAGCTGTACATGTGCACATTCATGTACTTATGCATGTAGATGTACATGTTGATATAGGTGTAGATATGGATATAGATGTGGATACAGATAGACAGACAGACGGACAGACAAACAGACAGACAGACAGATAGACAGACAGATAGATATACACAGGCCCTGGCCTGGCACTGCGCGGTAGTAGACAGGGTACTCGAAGCTGTCAGGGCTCCCCACATCTCCCGGCAGTGGATGATAGGCCCAATCCAGCCGGACTACACCTTAGGTTTGGAGGACACCAACAGGATTGGATCTGTTTTGGAGTCTAGTCAGCCCTTCGCCTCTGCCTCAATGCTTGCGCTGGAACCGAAGCCAACAAACAACACCTTCTACCCACTCTAAACTGGCCCACCAACGCCAGGGCTCCCAAGGACGCGTGCTTGACATTGGGATCTTTGCCTTGGATGTGCTGTTCGGTCGATGGACACGGGGCGTTAGTGTAACACCCATACATTTTCCTCTACACCGGAAGACCTGAAGACATGTACGCATACATTCAGTTTGCAGCAATGCACATGCGTGTAAAGCACACACAAACATAAAAATGCGTGCGCTTGTGTGCATGTGTAGACAAATATGTGTGTGCCGACTATGCAATTTCTATACCTAGACATGCATACACTCAAGCATGTGGGGGTTGCATGTGTAGTAATTTGAGTAGAAGAACATACCACCAGACACACACGCTCAGAGGTAACTAGAAACTAGATAGTAAGCTCACTAGATACCAGCAGAAGAGAGAGAGGGTCAGAGAGAGACAGGGAGAGAGTGAGCCAGAGAGGGAGCAGGGAGAAAACAAAAGAGAGGCCTGCACACCCATACACACACACACGCACACACGCACGCACAACGAACACACACATGCCACGGCGTGGTGCGAAGATGCTGACGCATCTTCCTTTGAACTTCCCATGCTTTATGAACTAGCAGCAAAGCTTAACATGGCCTCTATCGTTTGTTACTCCTGGCGTACATGAGCTAGCGAACAGGGCACAAACGATGCCAGACAGCCTCACAACTCACAGCGCCGCTTGCTTCTGCTGCTGTCAAGGGACCTGGTGGGGGCTTCCGCCTCTCCAGCCACGCCGCAGCCCCGAAACCAACTGCTGCTCCCGCTAGACCTGGCCCGTCCGACATGTCCGTCTTCGGTGTCATGATACCCAGGAAGCATAAATGTCTAGGGCTGAACATGAGGCATTGAATTGCAGATGTGCCGTCAACTGCACATTCGAGATCGTTCGGGTCAATTTGTAGCAGTTTCTCGCACGTCCGGACTACGGGCGGCAGTTTCGGTCAGAGGACAGTTCATGTTGTCGGTGTGTCTCTCTGCCCCGTCGTGCTCAGTCACAGCTAGATAAACAGTTCGGCGACGTGGTTGCGGCGGAAACTTGTATTTGCATGGCTGGACGATTCAGGACACTGCGTCGAACTGTGCTGACAGCATGCCCATGGAATTGATGCCGGAAGGCCGCAGCAGCGTCCCTCGCAAATATTTGCTCCCCTGCCTCCGAGAATCAATGGCATAGTTCACGCTTTGCAATGCGAGGGAGTAGCCATGTATAGTAATGAGCTGGACTTGAGCCACGCAGCATCGACGTGGGACAGATGGTAACAGCTGATCAACAGAAGTCGGGCTGCACCTTCGAGATCGAATTCAGCGGTCCAGCAGTAGGCAGAACCCGTGGCTGTGACCTGCTGTGACCCGGCCCTGTCCTTGCGAAGGTGGGGCCGCCCCCACGGCACCATTCAGGATGAGCAACCTCAGCGGTGCAAGCCTGAGGCCTGCATGGGCCTGCCAGGGGCACCTGGGGAGTCCCACCCGAAATCAGCGTAGCGATATGTCGCCGCGAAGTTGAGGGAAGGTTTGTAATCCGATGAACCATGCGAAACTAACTGGTTAACGATGTTGGGTCACCGGGCTCCGTGAATCTCGTCCGAAACAGCATACACGCCACCAATCCAAGGACAGGTGAAACTCGTCAGAGGCTGCCCAGGCACCGTGAACGGACCACTCTCAGCGCCCTGGCGTGAGGTGAGGTGGGCTTCCTTCGAGATCGGCTGCGATGCTCTGCACTCCGGAAACATCGTCGCCCACTAGAACTAGCTCGTAGTCGGTCGAACGTCTCGACAAAGTCTTAAGATCGGCTGCTGATTGTGGACCTTGCGAAAATTTTGCGACTCAGCAAGATCTCGCGGCAGTCCTCTTGCAGGAGGATGGGCTTTGGAACTGCTGTCTCTCTGGCAGGAGCAGGCGAGCCGAAACGATGGCTCCTGGGCCGTGCGAGGGGCCGAGGAATCTCCCTGGTCGACAAACAGCTTCCACGGCATCGGGGACCCAACAACCTTTTCGGTCACAGCCAGTCAGGATTCCCTGGACCTCCGCACAAACCCCCTGTGCTGCCACCCAGGCTCTGCCGTGCCAAAGGAGTCAGCGAGCGGGGCGAGTTGTTGGAGCCTCCCCGCTGTCGGGTCGGGGACAGCGACCTGCAGGAGGGCTGGGAAAGGGTACACTGGTAACTTCATTCCAGGATCTCCGACCTGTCTTCTTTGAGTCAGAGTGAAGATTCCGGACCCAGGGTCTACTGGGTCTTGCTCAGACGGAGCTGGGACTGCTTCTATGCGTCATGCCCTCGATGGCAGGACAAGACCCACTGACATGGAGATGCTGCTAAGATGGCACTCAGCCACACCTGCCTTGACAAGACTCTCCGAACAGTGGAGCCAGGGCCGTCGACCCGAACTTCCTTGCGGAGTCAAGGCAGGACGTCGACAGAGCTGGGCTCTGGCCTGGCCTGGCCACGGATGGCATCTCGCCACCACTGCTGTGGGGATGTGCGCCTGGAGTTGTCGAGGCTCCAACCTCGCATCCGCAAGAGAGAGGCTGAGGCTGTCGGCTACTGGAGAAGGGCCCCCTGCTGCCCTGCATCGCTGTGCTTAGCCAGGCGCCGCATGCTGAAATGCGCTGGCCCCTGCTGCTCTTCTCGTAGGACCTCGCGCTTCAGAGCCACGTGGAAAATGCCACTGGCAAGTGACAGTCGCAGGGCAGCAGCTGAGAAGGGCGGAGGCATCGCTGATGTCACTGAAGAGGCGAGGTGGGCACACACAAAAAGAAAGCAACAGTGATGGTAGTTCCGAAGGCTGCATGGAGGAGCTGAGGGCAGCAGCAGCACTGAAACCTTGACTTGCGCCGAGGCAACGACTTCGCCCAGTCCTCGGTAGAGGCTGGACAGATCAAAGAAGGGTGTGTCTGTGGGGGTGTGCGCGTGTGTGTGTGTGTGTGTGTGTGTGTTGCTGGTAGGATGTGGTTCATCTGCGCTTGGGATTTCGATCTACGATTGCAAACATGACTTGCACAGGGTCAAGCGGCATCATGTCAATGCGCATGTTCAAGGCTCCCCGAGCAGCCTATAAACCTTATCACTAGAGTCTACAGTTCTCAAAGCCCACCTTGCGACAAGCCTGCCCCTGATTCATCCAGAAATCTAAACGCGCGTGGGCAGCGCGTGGGCAGCACTAGTCTATGAACTGGCTTCCAAACACCAACTGAATTGAGTGGATGCCATTTGCTACCATTTGCTACCTGTGTCCGTGGTAGGTTTCACTGATGACTATTGACTTCCAACGGCTTCTCCAACTAGTCAACCGCAGCATGACCAAGGTAAACGACAGTCTGTGGCCGCGGCATACCATGGTATGGGAGTGTTGTGCCGGAGATATTCTTCGTCGACCTCCTTGGAAACAGGCTAACGCACACCGTGCTAAGACTGTAGAATCGTAGAAAGTCTTGGGCAAGACAGCTTCGGAGGATGCCTGCTGCGCCCCACCCGGGCAAAACTCACCCACGCTTTCGCGTACTCATATTGTCGCGAACTTCTCGTTGCTGAAGCATGCGTAGAGAGTGTCACATGTGCTACCACCAAGCGCCACACACATTCGTAAGCGAAACTTTCATGCCGCTCCGACATACCATGCGTAGTGAGGTATAAATTTGGAGTTCGGAGGCGAGACCTTGTCATGAGATGCAAGTCGAAACGAGAATGTCTAGTCTGTGGAAGTCGAGCCTGGCGCTGCTTCGAGGTCATCCAGGAGAAGCCAGCACCTCTCACGACACAGCTTTAGAAAGCACGGTGCAGCCAGCTGCCAAAGCCAAGCAAAGCCAGTATGGATTGTTTACGGTACACACATAATGCAAACCAAAGATGCGTACGCATGTATGCGTATGCGTACATGTTTGTGTGATCTGTGTCTGTCTGTGTGTGTCTGCCCGTCCGTCCGTCCGTCCGTCTGTCTGTCTCTGTCTGTCTGTCTGCCTGTCAGCGTCTGTCGGCCTGCCGATCTGACTGTCTGACGGTCTGCCTGCGTGCCTGCCTGCTCTGTCTGTCTGTCCGTCTGCCCATCTGTCTCTGTCTGTACTGCAATGCAATGCCATTTATTGTCATGTAACGAAATGTCATGTACGTGTACATGCATGTACACACATATTTCTATATGCATATATATATATATATGTATATATAGGTATACGTGCATGTATGTATGTATGTATGTATGTATGTATGTATGATTATGTATGTATGATTATGTATGTATGTATGTATGTATGTATGTATGTATGTATGTATGTGTGTGTATGTGTGAAAATACATGTATAGAGAGA
>CAJNDV010037662.1:93497-111786 GCA_905221635.1 Symbiodinium sp. CCMP2456 | reverse complement strand
CTGTCTGTCTGTCGGTCTGTCTGTCTGTCTGTCTGACTGTCTGCCTGTCTGCCTGTCTGCCTGTCTGTCTGTCTGTCTGTCTGTGTGTATGTATGTATGTGGTATGTGTGCGTGCGCACACGCTTGTCCACCTGCATGTATGCAAATATGTGTGTATCTGTGCAATCATGTGACATTACATATTATTGCTTCTGTGTTTACGAACTGGCTGAAGCCAACGTAGCGGACGTCCGATATCATCCGATACTGCCTGGGCTCGTAGGCAGCTCCTCGCTGCTTGCCAGGCCGCGGTCCTTCACTTTCGTGCGCTTGCGAAACAACAGGCTTGGCTGCACGTGCGAGACTGCATCCAATATGATTCAATGCTCTCAGCAGAACAATCTTTCCGTACAATATGTCATGCGCTTGATCGAGCTCCACCTGCACTCAAGCCATGAATAGGCAGCCATTCCAGTGACCACTATTGACCCGACATCATAGCTTTCAGATTAGATTCTGCCGCGCACCACGTTCACGGATCGCTCGCACCAGCACGAACATACAGATGTAAATGCACGCATACGAACACTGGCATACACACATGTGCACATGCGACACGATGGCAATTGAACAAGGTGCCTATTAGAGCGCGCAACGTCTGTCCCGTGCGCTCACTCGTTCATCACAGTCGCTCGCCCACCGACGAAGCATCTTGGATCTGCATGATCTGCTCTGGGAAGTCGGCAGCTGGGGGAGGCGACTTTCTTGTCGTTCAGCTGTGCATCCGGCCGTTCATCTGCTGTTGTGCGACAGACTACCAGTCAAGTTCAATGTGGATCTGTTGGCACTACGTGCATTCTTCACTGTCTGTTCTGATTGTCTGCTTGGTCTCCCGCGATTGGTCCCGTGCGTGCAGCCCGCTACCAGAAAGAGGCGAACAGTCTCAGGCCGCGAAGAATCCATTGTAGCCAATATATCATGTTGATCTGTCTTCCTGGAGTGCTAAGTCGTAGCAAGACATCAACTCGCGCATACAGCTTTGCCCACACAGGCCTTCCGCAGCGTCACTTGGGGAGCCGATTGCGTCACCGTCCTCCCAGCGGGGCCAATGCGTGCGGAGATGCCAAGCTCCCGAGTCCCGACAACTTTGGATCCGCTCCTCAAGACTTTGTGGTGCTTGTGGTAGGCCTCGAACTTCACCATAGAAGAAGCCTGTGAAGCAGCTGGGCTCTGTGGTCACGACATTGACCCGTCACAGCGTACGGGCGGAAACTTGCGGCACCTCGCAAACAAAAAAAAAAACTGTACAAGTGGATGCTACAAGTAAAGTGGATGGATGGATGCATGCATGGATGAGTGCAGCATGCGAAGAATACGCATGCACTGCCGCATGCACGTCTGTTCAGCTACGGCATGTTCCGTGTCTTCAGACATGACAACGGACAAGCGGAACCTGAACCGGCTGGGGCTGAGGGAAAGCAGAACTCATGTACAACGAGTCCAACGAGATTTGTCCCCGAAGGGGCTGAGCTGAACTAGTTTTCGGACGTGGAGCTGTGAGCTCTGCGAAGCCGCCAAGCTTTGATCCACTGTTCACCTCACTTCAAATCGCGTACAATGCCAAAAGCACTGGGATCCCACAAGCCCGTGTCGCAAAACTACCCAAGTTTCCTGAAAGGCTCTACAGTGTCTACAGCTTCAGACTTCAACTCCATACCCCCCAACTTTTGAATCCTGTGCTGCCGTGTGCACTCACACGGTAAGCACGAGAACCAGGAATGGCGAAAGAGTGGGAATGCAGCCGAACTCATCTCAAACCTGAATCGTCTCGTCTTCTCTCATGTCTGCACCTGGCGACTGAGCCGGGATGCCCGTCACACCGGACAGATCAGTGCTGCCCTGAGGCCAAAACCCGAACCCCAAATACGTCCAAATACCATGTAACCCAAGGTTTGCAGGGACTCGAAACCGAAGGGAACTGGGCCCATGCAGGGCCCGGCAAGGCTAAGGCCCCCGGCAGCCAAGCCCTTCGGCGACAGTGAGGCAGCCTTGGCCCGGCTGCGCGAAGAGCCTCGAAAGCAATCAAGTAGGGCTTTCATAAAGCTTGACATGGGCTTTACAAGATTTGTGGTGAAAGTTTTGGGACTTTGACAGGGCTTCTTTCAAGTCTTGTGTGAGCGTGTGGTTTGCATGGTGCTGCATATCCTTGCATGCATGCACGCCCGCGCATGTGTGACCGCATGTACATGTATGGGCATGGGCACATGAAGCACATTCAAGGGACATGCGCTTGAGCACCTGAGCTACAAAACCCATGCCTTCATGAAAATGTATGTGAAAGACAAACGCACGCATTTCCGACAGCATCTGTGTAACTACAAACATGTCGATCCCTCTGTCCGCATCTGATCTAGCGAAAGCCTAACTGTTGCGGATTCCTGTTGACATCATTCACTCCCCATTCTCCGTTCCTTCGTCCATGGCAAGGATAGATCGGGAAAGGAATCAACGCGAAGGTACTCCGCAGAGTGCCAACGCGAGGCAACCCCTAGTAGATCTTGTGGCCCCGCGGATCAGCAATTTGAAGCCTTCTTGTGCGCCTTGCGTCATGATTTAAGCAATCAGTGCTGGCCAAGAAGCTTCGGTACTGTGGTGTGTCGCCGCCATCCTGGTATGGTCACGGTGGTGTAGAATTCTAAAATTAAAAAGCAGTGCCAGAAGCAACGCCATGCATCAGCGCTCGAAGACTCTGCGCGATGGGCCGCAAAATTAAAAGGAAACATGAATCGCTCTGCATAAAAGACATGGAGTTCACTCCCTGTGCGGCGAACCAGCCGCACGTATAACCTCGAGAGTATATAAGCCATGTCATGTAAGGCATGAGGCATTTAAAACAAGAACCAGATCGCTGTGACCCAAGGCCTGAGAGTGGAAATTTACTGAGGTGGTTTCGGGCCCTCCGCGTAAGAGTGCCCATCTCGCCAAAATACACTCGCACTTACCACCTCGAACACGTAGCACTATGATCTAACAGTTACTGTACTCGAATCTACGTAACTCCTAGAAAACCCACTGACATTATGCACGCCCCTATACCAGTTTGCATCCGGCCTCATACAGAGTCAGCGGTGCTGGCGCTGAGCGCAGTGGCAGTACAGGGCCTGCATGGGAGACCCATGTGAAAGAAAGCCCTTTGCGAAATTTTGGGACGCATAGACGAGACCGTGCCAAGCATTGCCCAAGCGGTGCCCGCAGGCCTGTCGAGGCGCCATTGTTCCTCGCAGCGTGCATCTCGCTCTGTGAAGTCCTACGGCCTCGGGTGAAAGGGTGGGTTTCCTACGGCACCCCCCCCCTGCAGCTCCGTGCAGGGTGCTTTGGCACGGTCATCTGGGCGCAGAGAGCCTCCGGTTGGGATCGGCTTCCAAAACTGCAACCCTGATTCGGGCAACCGACATCACAACATGACCACGCCAGGGCCTCCGCCGGGCCGCCCTTTTCGGCGTCTAATCGCACAGGACCATTGGACCGAAAAAGCCGCGAGTGCAACGCGAAGGTTCGCCGGAGAGCATGACAAATCACGACACAAACAGCTTCATGCACTACGAGTTCACACCCAGCTGGTTCTCCCAGACGGCAAATTACATCGTCTTGTAGCAGTAGCATGTCCAAGAACACCACATGGCAAACCCTTTCATTGTAGGAACACCGAAGCAAGACATCGGATGTTTGGGGCCTTGAGCACCGAAGGACAATTCTCAAGCCCAAAATCCCAGAAGCTTCTTCCAACAAGACCGCACTCAGCGAAGACATAAAAGCAGCAACACCTAGAGTGTGTGCCATCCTACTGCTGCATGCTGCTGCCTTTAACGCTAGAAACTCGCGCTGCGACGCTGGCGCCGGGGGCGTTGGAGCGGCCTTCCCTGGTGCCTGCTGTGGTCATGTGCTTGCTACAGTCTCCGGCCCATGCGTAAGATTTTCACAAAAGACATTGCAACCTTGCGCTCGTGATCGTCTTGTTGCATCCTCAGCATATATATCTACCCATGGTAGTATCATGATCGCTCTTCTCACAGTTCCGGTTCTCACATGACAAGGCCCTTGGGTGCGGGATGGGAATGGCCATGCCGTGCATCTGATATGCTCGGTCCCTTCAGCCTCAACCCGCCAAGGGGACCGAAAGCCCATGAAATGCCTGCTGCGGAGGCATGAGCTGGCTCAAACTAGCCGGCGCTCCATGGCATTCGAGGTTTGAGCTCCGGCACCCTCTGATTCAGCAAAGGCCGAAAGGTGATGTACTCCCTCGGCCACGTGGCATGGCAATCTCGGGCATAAAATGGGATACGCACGTTACAAGCACGTATTAAGTCGGCGTTGCTACAGTAGCACCTGTCCTTGGCCGAGAAGTTGGAGTTGGCATCAAGTGGATCGCATCGCCGGCAGGTCTCTATGATGAGCACGGCATCACCCAGCTTACTTTGAGCCAGATGCTTTTCAGTTATGCGCGTGGCTTGGGGGTAGGCAACCACAGCTCTCAGAACAAAGGTCGCACGAGTGATTCGAGCGCGGACTCTAGACTCAGGCACAAAGCTTGTTCGTCCCAGCTGAAGTACAGCTGCCGCACCTTTCCAAAGCCCAGCACGATGGCAAACCGTTGCTCATCCATTCTCATCGGTATCTGGCACCAGGGCTGTGGCTTCTGGTGTCATCCTCATCATCCTTATCATCATCACCATCAGCACCAACCACCATCAGCATCACCACCATCACCCTGACAATTATCATCCGCGTCATCATTGCACCATCATCATCATCGTCATTATCATCATCATCATCATCATCATCATCATCATCATCATCACTATGGTGAATCACCATATTCATCATCATCATCATCATCGTTAGGTGTCCCCTTGAACAGCAACGCCAACGACTGCTCAAAACTGCAATGCGGAGCTGCCCAGGTCAGCGATAGCTACGTTCGCCTTGGAACAGTCTGGGCCTTCTCGGCTTGGCAGCCCTAAACACGCGAGCGGGGGGGGCACCGTAATGCGCTGAAGCACCGGGCTGATGGCCCTCAACTTCGCAGGGACCTGCCGACTGCGTGTCATGCGAAGACCATACCAAGTGAGACGTCGCCACGACGGCGGAAAAGACAAATCTTAACCATCGAGAATGTAGAACTAAGCCCAAGAAAAACTGTGAACCAGGCCTCGTGCAACGGGCAAACCTCGACCAAGTCACCTCGGCAGAGGAACGACTACCGGCGGGGCAAGACAGATTTCTTGTTAGCGCGCGGGCCCTCCGGGGAGCACCTGTTTCTGGGAATGAGCTAAGCATCCCACCTTTGGTGATGTCGCTGCCCGAAAATACGCCGCTCTCTTTGCCATCATGGTCCACGCCTCAAGGATACGGCAGCATAGGGCAGTAGAAACATGCCGAAGCAAAGACTGGTGTTCCAAAGAAGCTGGGCACCCCGACGGAATTCCAGGGGCTTGTAGCCACCACGGATGGAGCGGACAAGCCTGGAATGGTTCTCTCAACACTGTCCAGAGTGATAGGACTAAGGAACGACTTGGCACTCCCCAGATCATCTTCCTGTCATTCTCCACTCAGCTCGCATCAGCTGTCAACCAAGATCCGGGCCGCTTCGTGCTTCTCATCAGTGCAGACTCACGACCCGGACGGATGAACCCCAAACTGCCTCGAGCGGGCTTCAGGGTTCAATGACGTAAGCTTGTGGCTCCCTGCACCTCTTCTTCAATCATGGCCATGCATCTCTGCGACACGGCTGCAGGGTTAGCATGCCGGGAAGATTCCACAGCCAAGTGCAGCCCAAGAAGCCAAGGAAGATGTCCACCTGCCCATCCCGCGGGGTGGCTCTCTATGAGATGAGTTCAGCGACGCAGACGTGAGCTGCCACTCAATGAGGCAGGTAGGGCCAGGAAGGTGGGACTGAGAGTCACTTGTGGGGTAGCTTGTTCCATGGATGTGACCTATAGATTCATCGGTGAATCTGGAATCCGAAAGGCACATGACATGTCCAGAGACCGTTCGAGCATGCCACTTCTTGCAAGTGTGAAGTACGTCGTGAAGCATGGGAAGGCGAATCGATGATTCAGCCCCTTGAACCGAACTGGCAGACAGTCACCACGTACGTAGGCCCAACGTACGTAAGCCCAATTTGAGATATCCCAGGGTGAATGATTGCACAGACGCGAAAACAAGAGCTCAAGGCCTCCGAAGCTGTCCAGGACACAGCCTCCCGTGGCAACGTCACATCCTTGCTTTTGCAGCGCTCTGCTCACCATTTTCAAGGCCAGCATCTTCTTGCTACATGTAGCACGGAATTCAAGGTGAACTTCGAATCTTGGCCGGCATAGCTGATTCTGGCTCAGGGCCACACACTATGGCGGTATGCAAGGAGGCGATCCTGTTTCGGCAGCAGGCCGGCTGGCAGTGAGTATCACTAGCGATCACTGTTGCTTCGGGATAATGATGATGAGACCAGCAGAAGATGTCAGGTGTTCGTGGAAGTGGAATGACAATACAATAGCATGCACGGACTCATCCATGATACCTTTAATATACCTTTAATACTTGGATGCGAGCACATTCGGCAGACTGACATGACAGATCGGCAAGTTGACAAGCCGGACACATCGGAACAACAAGGGCAAGGGGGGCGGATGAGATGGAGATGTTCCAACGCGACTGAATGCGAAAACGAGCGAGCGAGCGAGCGAACGCGAGAGAGAGAGAGAGACAGACAAGAGAGAGAGAGAGAGAGAGCGAGAGAGAGAGAGAGAGAGTGGTACTGTAGGGACAGAGAGGGTTGAGGAGCCAGGCGGGAAACAGGACATGCTTATATTGATGCGATTCATGCGTGTATGCAGGCTCGTATTTGTGTCTATCTACGCACATGTATGCTATGCTTCATGCTTGTACACTATACATACATGTATGTGTGTGTGTGTGCGTGTATCTAACTATTTGTTTATTTATATGTCTGTATGTATATATGTATGCAGGCAGGCATGCATGCATGTATGTATGTATGTATATCTGTATATGTATACATACATATATATATATATATACAGACCTAGATAAGTTATGTGTGCATGCACATGCGCATGTACATGTGTATGTGTATGTATATGTACAAGTATCTGTGCATGTACATGTGTATGCGCATGCGCATGTATCTGTTACATACTTATGTACACACATATGTACGGAGGTACGTATGTGTGTATGTGTGTTGTGTATATATGTGTGAGAGAGAGAGAGAGATAAAGGTATATGTGCATATGTATATATATATATATTTTACAAACATATGGACATATGTCTTGGTGTGCGCACATGTGCGGTGTGTGTGTGTGTGTATATCCGTCTGTCTTCTGTCGGCCTGTCTGTCTGTCTGTCTGTCTGTATGCATATATGCATGTACTATACATGCGTGTGCGAGTCTTAGCGTGTATGAGTGCATGGGGTGGCGTAGGTGTATGTCTTGGCTTGATTTGCCTATGGTTACAGGATACCAGCCCCCGCAGGCGCACCAAGAGCATGACGGGCTGCAGGAGGACCGGTAGCCTAGCATCGCAAGCGATCAGAATAAGGAGCATCCCCACTTCATGATGGTGATAGACAATTCGGAATTGCAATTGGCAACTCAGAACAAAAACACAATAGTCGTTGCAGTGAGAGAAGTAGAGCAATACTCGCCATTCCTGCAACAACCATATCGTCGACAGCACGGAATATCTTGGCGGAACCATGGCTGGGAAAACCCTAAGCGGCCAAGGGGCCCTTTCATCTGCCCGTCCCACATCATCCAGGCCTGACATAGCGGGATTCGGCATCGACGCCCTCAGGCTCCAACCGACAATCAACCCTTCTTGGTCAATCCCGTACGCAACTCAAGGACCTCCTTGCGTCCATTCTTGCGGATGTTTTGAAGCCTGACAAGAGCTCCGACAATACAGCAAACAACTCAGATCGAGTGCACGTTATAGACGTATGCAACAAGTCCTGAATCGACTCCTTTTTGACATCCAATGGATCGCGCCTCTCTGCTTACCGCGCATCAAGACCCCTGACTTGCTATGCCATTTGCTCGCTTGGAGCCAAGGCCAGGGCTCCTCCTGCTCTTTCCGTCCATGCCTGGCATGCTGCTCTCGTCGAAGTCCTGCATCCTCCTTTCCAAGGCTCCTGGGGCCGTCGTCAACGGCCTCGAAGTCGAAGCCGAAAATCTGAACTCAACGAGGTGACCAAGCCGCCAGCTCAAGCTCGGGCGCGGGGCTGGCGCCTGCTCAGGAACCAAGGCCCTATTGGCGTCAAAACGCCTAGTCTACAGCCTACAAGTGCTAGTATCACTGACTTCCCACATCACTTAACAACATTTGATACTGCATGACTTGCTAAGCTTGCTGCTACATGCCTGGCCTTTGGAAACGAAGAGCTCGCACGGTTGATGATGACCACTATGGTGTCGCTGGAATGGCACCTAGCACCTCGACGTGAGCGAATTGAGGGAACGTCTTTGATCAGCCTAGCATCTGCAGCGCGCTAGAACGGTATAGAGAGTATAGACCCACTGTTGTAACATTGAGCATACAACTTTTCATTTGGGCTGAAGTGCTTTCGGTTGAAAGAATCGTGGCTCGATGGACCACCATTCCTTGGGCACGCCCTCCTGGCAAGTGGCTGGGGCAGGCTGAGGTATCAAAACACAAAGAACTACCCTAGACTCCAAAGAATCAGAATGCAGTGCTTTTTGTCCCCTGTAACGCATCCTCTACTTCAGCTCAGCACACGAGACAGTACAAGCGTAGCGCGGCGGCTCTGCCTTCTCGAAGAGAACATCGTCGTTCTTGTGGTCGTGCCAAGCCTGCAGGCTATGTTGGCAAAGTTGGTTTTCAGGACAAGAGATAGCCATGCATAAAAGCGCGAGGCTCACGATCTTCTCAACTTCCACTGCTCTGCAGAACCGAAGTTGCCTGCACCTGCCGCATTTCACTGGGGTGATCTGCTGTCCTGCAGAGTCACAAGTCTCAAACAAGACTCGCCGACGGAGCTTTGAGAAGCCGCCCAAAGCCTCCGTGCGAAATCGGGCACCTGCAGTCAAAAGCCGAGTCCTCGGAGGATGATGGCATTGCACGGCATCAATGACCTGACTTCGGCAAGAGTCTACCCGAAGCCCTTGCAATCAAAGCGGTCAAGCTATCCAGGCTCACCACCTGCTGCCTGCTGCCAAGCTGCTGCCACGACATCCACACCCCCACCAGCTGCGGGATGGAAGCAAAAGTCAATGAAGCAGCCTTTCTGGGGCGCTCGGTGTCTCTGTCTCGACATTGCACTACTTCCGGTGCAGCCTGTTCGAACAGCTCGCAAGCATGGCTGGAACCGTGGATTCCTGAGGATGTTTTCAACAACAGCAGGGTGCCTGGAGACTTCACAAATGCATGCCGACATCCCGAACGCTCATCTGCGCGCATGCGTCCGAGGCTCTGGAGCATTGTGCTCTTCAGGATTGGCGCAGTGCCTCTTGTAGAAGAGGAAATAAAGAGTGAAGTGTGGCTCGCATGGCTCCAGATGTCTCACGAGGCCAAGCCACACTCAACGAAGTTGGTATAGCGAAGCTTGAAACCTTGGCTTGCGCCGATGCTGGTTGACAAGCAAGCAGGTTGCTTCCCTCCTTGTGTTCATGTCTCATCCCGAATTACGGGTCTTTCTACATGGTTCCACACTGTTCGACCTCATCTGTCCCTGCCTAGATTGCTGGCACAGAATGCAGGCGCCACGCCGGGCATGTGCAGCCGAAGGTCGCGGATCATGCCCATCGAAAAAGCGCCACACACCATCGCTTCCCTTGCAATGAAGGAGGGATCTTCTCGCATCACAACTTTCAGACCGTGACGGACCCTGACGGGGCATTGCAGGGCCTTGTCGAAAGAAGGGCACGCGACCTCGATCTTGCTGTGCTCACGCCTCAGATGTGCACGGTCTCACCAAAGCGACGTTCGTGCTCAAAACACTCGCGTGGACCACGACGGTATACCCTCGTGGCCATGTAGATTCTTGGATTTGCGCCGGGCAACGACGATACCGCTTACTACTAGTACGAAATTGTATGTGCAGTCATCTTCTGTTGTAACTTTTCACCAAGGCTCAGTATGTCAAACATCTTGGCGATCTCATGGGTGGGAAGACGGACATCATCATCCACTACCCAGATGTAGTCCTGAGTACTTCTCCACCGAAAGCTTTGTGAGCAGCTCATTTGACAGCACGAATAAGCAGTATGTTTCCCCGCGTTGTTTCGCGGCACTTGATCGGCCGCCTGCAGCAGCCTGAACTTTCGTGAGCGCGCAACCCACGGCCTCTGTGATACCTCTGCCCAATCCCTCTTTGCGTGCACACGCGACCACAGCTGAAAAAAGGGCGCCCGCCCACTCCAAAGCCTAAACCCTCTGGCTCTCGGAGTCCCTTCTCTCTCTCGGTTTCTCAGGTTCTCGGATTCTCTTCCGAAAGCTCTCAAAGCCGAAATCCTCTGCTTCCAGCAAGCAAAGACAAAGAGTCGTATTTGGCCGCCACGGCGGCAGCACCACCTTGGCCCTCCAGCCACCACCGGAAGTTCGGCCACTTCCTGGATCTTTCAGGGCTTTAGGGGCTTGGGGTTTTGGGGTTGGGGTAGGGTTTACGCGGATTTCGAGGTTGGTCCATGGTTTGCAGGGAGAGGCACATGTCGCCCCAAATCAGCTAGCTCGCGATGATTCCTTGCTCCAAGAGCTTTTAAAACCAATCAAAGCAGAAAGCAAACGCAGGGCTTGGGGTCTGGTGAATTTCGCATGAACATCTCTACACGCACCTGCAGAAGCGTGCTGCCCCCTAGAGTCCAGACCCTCGACATGCGAGCACGGGCATTTCATGGCCCTTCTAACAACTAGCTCCGCAGAATTCTATGGAGCCCTGGAAGAGAAATGACTTGGACAGTGGTCGTACTGACAGGACGTAGTGCTCACGTGTAGCTCATGTATGTATGTATATATATATATATATACGTGCGCAAGAGTTTGCGGGCAAAAGCAAACAACAGCAGCGGTCTTGTTTTCGCTGACACCCCTCAAACCGACTGCAGGCAAGGTGCATGCCCTGATGCTGAAACACCTGCACGCCTGCGCCAGCGGTGCAAAGCTGAAGTGCAGCCCCAAGAGCTGAAAGAAGCAACTAGATGGAGCTCGACGAAAAAAGACCTGAGATGATTACCTGACTCATTACCACTTCGGGTGGGCATTAGGTGTGGGTTCACTCAACACCGCCTCCCCTTGCAGACCCCGAAACCCAACTCCATGCCTGGGAAGCGCTCCCATTGCCGCAGTGTGTCGAGCACTGGCGCTGAGGATTCCTTGTAGAACCTTAGGGCCAGCGCGACGGAAATGGTTCTTTGGCCACACTCTCGGCAGAGCCAGGCGGATCGCCCGAAGAATAACCCCAGAATGCCCTTATCGCAATCCTGAGAGTAACCCCTTTGTGGCACAGAGGGAGACTGGGCTTCCCGACACCAGCGCCACATCGAAGTCGAGGCCCTCCGGCTCTCGCAACCTTAGCAGCATCGAAGAGGCCATGCCGGAATTCAGACTATTGCATGACTTCAATGGTCCAACGATGTGTTATACTGTACCGTCTACTATATTGTGATTATATACAAGCATCTAGTGTAGTATAGTTGGGTATAGTGGAGTAGAGAAGATTCTGCTGTATCGACGTGCCTTGCAAGAAGCAGCGGCCTATGGCCCATGGCCACGGGCAGCTGCATACTCGAAGCTATGTAAATAAAATAAAGGGCGCTGCACTTGCGGTCATGCGACCACGTCTCCACCACGGACAGACATTGGTTGCCTACCTGCAGGGGCGTGCGAACGAAAATGAGGCTGGACATGATTACAGCGACCTCCAAGATAAGCTGTTGAATCGAGAGCGGCGTCACCCTGCAATTACCCTGAACTCGCAGTACAATCTATCATAGCTGACTGGCCTCACTAGTGAAACACCCACAGCACAACCCTGACAGGTTAGACCCCACACCCCAAAACCCAAACCGCTGTTCTGGGGCCCCGTCTGAGGAGAAGAGAAGTGCCCGCGGCTTCACGCGACGTGGCTCTCCCTGCTCTTCCTTCGGCGAGACTCCTGGCACCTGTCGCAGTACATGGGCCCAGGAGTTCCAGGAAGGCTCTCTCCGGCAGGCATGCGAGGGTCGAGTGCCAGAGGGCAGCATGCAGTTCGGAACAGAATTTCAACAGGGAGCTGCAACAAATATCTGCTACGGTCGGCTGGACCAATGTTGGCAGAAGCCCTCGAGCACGCGGCCTGTTGCGCCCCGGTCGCTCTAAGGAGCGGCTTCCCGGCCACCTGCTCGAAGCATCTCGGGCTTCGGAGCTCAAGTGCTAGAATGCTGGAAGTCTAGACAGGCGACCCAAGAGCAGCTTCGGCCGATTCTAAAGACGATGCTAAGCACCATCTTCCCTACTATTGTCACTTGCCTGTCTGCACAAGACCCTCTACATCGGCAAGAGAGGGATTCCTTCTGGGAACCCCCTGATGACCGACAAGCTCATGAACTACCTCGCTGAAAAAGCATGAGGCGCACCAGCTCCATTGCGATCCCATCCGAGGAATAGCGCTGCTGGCCTTGTCCGAATTGTTTACAGGCCAACTCAACAAAGTTAATCTTCGTTGCCATCGGCTAAGTTTGGAGCCCACGAATCGGAGAACCGTGGTGCCAGGATCCCCGCCACTCCACTGTAGTCTGAGGCTTGACTCCTGCGTGTGTTGGTGCCGCACCAGCTTCGTTTTACGGAAGACTCGGGGAAACGAAGTGGCTCAGGCTGGGCATGTGACAGGAGGCTGCGAGGAGAGAAACAGCCTAGCTCACGGTCTCTGACCGTGAAAGTTGAAAGGGGCAGGCTGTCCCAGCTGCTGGAAGCGTTTTCATTCTTTGAAAGGCTGCTGCGCCACGTGTATGCAAAAAGGGAATGGTCCCTCCGCCCTACGTTTTCCACACTGTCGTGCGTTCCGCAAGGGTGTGAGACGCTGTTTCCGCCTGCACATGCCAGGGAAGAGACTTAATTCTACAAGAGGCACAGTGGCTTCTGATTTCGAAGTCCTGCTCTTTGGTCCGCTTGCTCTGTCTAACATTTCGCTGTGGCACCCAGGCACAGTGTAAGTTTGGATAACGCACAGGTCGCTCCGTGTGCTTGCAGCAAGCCTTTCGCGGTTTCGACCCCTCCTGGACCATCCTGCGCTGTCGTCGTTCCTAGCGGATGACGTGTCATCCGCTACACCGGGAAGTTCGATCCGGAGCCTGCCGGCTGCTTGGACTACTCCGCCAACTCCAGCCTCCAGCCAGTCACACCGGTCCGGAATCTGGTGCCAGGCATTTCACACGTCCAGCATGAAGCGAACGTTATTCCGCCAGGCAGTCAGATTCAGCCAGATCTCGTCAATCACCTCGAAGCAGGCGCACCGAGACTTGATTTTGCGGAACGACGGTACAAGAGTCATTCATTACTCCAGATCAAGCCCGACCATTCCTGATGCCACATGATACCACGTTTCTTTTCCGAGGGACAAGATCTGGATCTGACAGCAGCCAGTGCCACCGCAATCTTGCTGATTGGACTTGGACTGATTGGTCCTCGTCAGATCTTGAGGGGGGGCCAGGCGAGGTGCTAGCAGCAAGAATAACTTCGCAAGATTGCGCAAGCATGTCGGCCGAAGCGACTTTTTCATGCAAACGAGCACGAGGCAGACACGACAAGCACTTGAGCTACTTTGCCACAAGTTGGAAGCCCCTGCACTCGCCGCGCCTCACGTCGAAAGAACTGCGACGGCTCGGGTGCCAGCATGTAGTGTCTGACCAGGGGGCTGATCTCAACTAATGCCTAGAGGCCGAATTAGAGGCACCGCTGCGATCATCGAACACGGACCACCCTGCAAGAGAACGAACACAAGCCCGCGGAATAGCCCAAGTCCGCAGACTCTGCTTGCTCGCAAGGCACAGTAAGTAGCAGCCTAGTGTTCCCAGAAGCCGATCGGTAGAAGGAGCTGCCTCCTGAAACAATGGCGCGAAAGCAGAAGCAAAGATGAAGCTAGGAACCCGTAGCCCGTAGCGGCCAAGGATCCAATGGTCGGACCGACAAGGACTGAGGCAGCCAGGCCAGGCATCCTGCCCCTTGCACGAACCTAACGGCTGTGCCACGGCTATGTTACATGAATGCATCACGAAATCCCATGAGCCGGCTCCTCTTCCCGGACGAAGACCGCATCCCGGGAATCCAGACGGGCCAACTGGTAGCCGCGGCGCTGCAGCTCGTACGCCCAGAAAGCGAAATTGGCCCCTGCAGGTACGGGAGGTCAATGAGCGACATGATTGCAACCTACAGGTTCGCTATACGTCACTCTGGTATACGATGGGAATACACCGTTGTTTTCATTATATCTCAGCTCACGAAGTACGACCTGGCGTTTCTCTCCGCCGAGGACTCGTTATTGATCGACAGGTTCATGGTTCCTCCTCCAACATTGCCAGGCTTTGAAAGTAGACTCACTCCCAGCCTCCCAAAGCGACACCCTGGGTATCCTGCGCAAGGCAGGTGTAGCCTTGGCTGATAAGGACACCTATTATGACTTTGCCAGCTGCCTCGCAAAGACCTATCTTCCATCACCTTCCTTTCCGTGGGAAGCATTTCAGTGCTCTAAGTGTGCATGACTTGGACCATGTGGAGCTCAACAGGCGACCCGGCCACAGAGTGGTCCCACTAGAAAGCACTCACGCATCGCCGATGCAGTGCCACGGTAATGCACCCAGGACAAGACCAGCGTCGGATCGGAAATGGCACGACGTCACGAACCTGGAATTTCTTCTCTGGGCAAGGAGCCATCTATCAGAGTCTATCTATCACTCATTGTCCACTAACTCATGTCCCGCATGTGCGCAGCAGACCTCCACGACCACGGCCCTGGGATGCACGTGGTCCAGAGCCGCCTGCAGCCCCGGCTGCACTCGCAGATGATGGACGGTCTTGCCCTGCTCAGTCCCTGTCCCAACGCCTGCACGACTGCCCCGTCCACCGTGTCAATGTCCACCTGAAGCACCTCGAAACCGATGCAAGAAAAGGCAACAAGGCGATTGACGGCGGCATCTTCATCACACCTCCACAATAACCCATGGCCCATACCCAACCGACACAGCGACACAGGTTGGAAGTCGGCATTGTGGAGTTTGTGACTAGTTTGCGGAGCCTCGACATTCCGCACAAAGGCGGCATGCCGCCGGAGGAGGTGGCCTACATCGCGCGGCCGTACCTGATAATGCACGTTGCAGCAATGCAGCATGTACCGGAGACAAGTAGGGAATCTGCAGAATCTTACGACATGATTCTGGCGAAGGCTCGCTGCCTGTGCTGCACTACGCGGTACTGGAAGGGCCCTCCAAAGGCTCCCCGACTTGAAGAGCTCGGCTGCACTGTGCTTGCGCTGGCATCCTCACTTGTTGTCCTCAAGGCTACGACTACAAGTAACCATTCCCAGGCACCGTTGTGTTGAGGAAGAGCCGGTTGTCGGCCGAAGCCGTGTGCTTGGCCAGCTTCACACCTTTCTCATCTCGATCAATGAACCTCACGTTGACTTTGGATTCACGAAGTTGCAAGACGGCTGGCAAAAGGCTGTCACTTCAAACATGAGGTTGCGGGGCCCTGTAGTAGTTGCTACTGCTAAGCCTGCAAGTGTCCGTGTCTGCACCAGGATCGTGCCAAGAGTTTACTGAAAGAGCGATTCCTACGTTCTGCACTGTCTTGGAACTTCCGCAGCGAGTGGCAATCCGCCAGCCCCTTTGTCCACGAGCGGTTGTGTCGGCTCCGCGTTCAATGCGCCACATCCGACGACCAACATCCTCATCTTGGCTGCATGCACGGGTTTCGCTAGACAGACTGTCGAGGTCACAGCTTCGAAGGTTTCAGATAGATGGCTGGCATGAGTGCTGGCATGCTGAGCAAGTACAGCCACACGACATTCCAGTCCCGCTGATTCCTCTTATCCTGATGAGAAATGTATGTTATGAAGATCGCATGGATAGAAGATTTCTGGAAGGTCTGGCAGAATCAAGGGCGACTGCTGAGGGAGCTGTGTATCTGCTTTTGTGGAGTCTCACGATCACCAGGGCGAGGGAGCCGTGCAAGACGTGTCCAACATCTCTCTCTTCTTCCACTCCAGGGAGCGGGTCAGGCCCCCCGGCCGCTTAGGCCGCCCTATTCTCCCTTCCAGGCATTCGAAGCGTGAAGCCTGGACGCGTCTAAACATCAGCAATCTTGTCCCTTGAAGTGCCGGGCTTCTCTGTCGCTCTGGCTGTGCCGGGCCAGAGCGTTTCCCAGACGTCCGTCACGCCTTTGTGGAACTTGGAAGGTTCGACCAACGACAACTTTGGATGATCACATGCAGCTGAAACACTGTGTGTGCAAACGTCTGGAATTGCTGCCAGGGTCCTGTGGCAACCAACATGGTGCCAGCCACGAAGAGGCATTAGAGATAACCGGTCCCTCCCGGTGTGATGGCCACTTGTGCCCCCACACTGACGCTGGTTTTACCGAAACGCTAAACAATGAAGCTGCAGAATCATTGCACAAGTACATCGTCGAATTCTTGCTTCCTCAGCTGTGCTGCGTCAAGGTAGCAGAACACGGAGCTTCCGAATTTCCCGGGCGTCCTCTCCAACAGGCTCCCAGCTTTAGACCGGCGGTGGTCTTCCTGGGTGCTGCAGACGCTCGACGGAGGGCATGCAACAGACAGTTGAGGAATGAGTACTAGTTACTCCGTACACTCCTCTCTGGGGCGATGCGTGTGGACCGATGCCGAGGCTCAAGTTGAGACGGTGGCAAGTGCCTGCAATGCTGATGCCGCGAGGCTGAATGCTGTCAGAGGAGGCAAAGACTGAACTTGCGTCACTTGTCTAGACATTGCAACTATTGCTCGTGAATACCGAAGTAGCGCAGGAATCTGCCTTCTGCACAGATGTCACAGAAGCCGTTGTAGAACACGGCCAACCCAAATCGATACGAGATCTTGCCCTATCGCCCCGGCTGTGGCACTGCCACTGAGCATGACAACAGGGCGCGCAGTGCCTCGCCAACCAGGCCTCCCAGCTTTGCGGATCAAGAGCCGGCTGCCCAGGAAGGCCTATCTCCAAATAAGCTTCCTGCAAATCGCCGAGCCCGGTCGAGGCACGTTGGTGAACAGGATCCCTCTAAGGCCACTGAATGGCTTGAAACGAAGCTTCTTCAGTAGACTCTCGAAGCAACTCTGAATGCAGGTGGCGTCCTCGTCCTTGAGAATCCAATCAGGGCAGCCGATCTCAAGCGCCAAAAAGTAGTCTCCAATCCTTACTTGGCTCGAAGCCAACTCTGTCCCGCAAGGCCATCGTTTTACGGGCTGCAGCCAAGGATCAAGAATGCATCGAAGCCGTGGGGCACCTCAAGCTCCAGGACTCCAGACATGACTATTTCTTCCGACATCTTCCGACTGAGACACATAACGCAGGCTACGGCAGCTTCCCAACAGCCATGCTTTAATTCAAGTTCGGCTTGCCTTCCGCCGAAACACTTCCTGAGGGCAAAGAAGCAATAGAGTTAACTCTCTTCACGATGGAAGTTCTGGACTCTTGCGCCAACCGCATGCGATGGGCAGACGAAGAACGCTCTGAACTTCCACTTCATTCAGGAGCACTGTGTGTTTGAAATGGGTACGGGTACCACTGATTGCCTTACAGAAAGGGTGTGCGAACAAGGGGCGGCCAGTAAACTTGAGGCAATGGTAGATGCATCGTAGAGGGTACAGCCATATGCCATGGACGGTCCACATCTCCGAACCTGACGAAGGATGTGATCGATGCATGTGGAAAGGAAGCTTGACACACTCCACAGCCGTACCTGCCGGCTGGATTGAGGCAACAACAACTTGGCCTAATCTAACCAACCTCTTCGGAGCAACATGCTGCCCCACCGGCACTGAACTACCGCAGGTTCCCAGCTCCTGCAACCTCACATGGCCTCTGGACTTGCACCACAGTGTGACACTGAGACATCCGACCACCAGGCATTCTAGGGCAGCTGCGGGCGTAAATTTTGCTGCGCCCGTCCCTTGGCTGACCTGAATCCTGAACCGAGGAACATTCCTCACCTGTTCCACATCTTGCAGGCCCATGCTCTGCAGCAATGCCTGGACAGGACACTGAGACAGCAAGCAAGGGGGTGGA
>CAJNDV010037662.1:81899-93397 GCA_905221635.1 Symbiodinium sp. CCMP2456 | reverse complement strand
CTCTTCCGACTTGACCGTCTCAATGCAGGTCGGGCCGCCATGGGTTATGCCACGGGAGGTCAGCGCGACCATGCCCTCGCAAATGCCCAATGCCAGCCGAATCTCGGTCCTCTTGCAATGGCAGATCACGGATGCTTGCGGACACGGGCAAGGCACAAGCTGCGAAGCCTTGAAACCATAGATGCATGGGAAATGGGAAGAGGACGTACCAGTTACTAGTCTCCGGCCTGGCCTCCCAAAAAAAGACGGTCTCCGGCTTTCTTGTTACCCAGTCCTGAAATCCAAGGTCTGCCTGCTGCCATCTGCCAAGCTTGCGTGGATCAGCTCGAAGAGCCTCTGCGATCTTCGGGAAAAGTTTGCACAAACTTCAGAGCACTGTTCAAGACTCTCATCGAAATTCAATTTATGTCAGGCGAGGAAGCCGGCCAACTCGAAAAACAGCGCAAGATGAACTGGCGTCTGTCAGCTAAGCTGCTCTAATCCAACGAACCAGATGCTCTGACAGCAGCGTGCTTTTTGGAGCCCCCTTGCAGCTAAAGTGCAATCTGCTGCCTCTGGCGGCTTCATAGACCATGGTCCTTGGAACAGAGGTGACTGCTTTGGTCGTGACCCCGGGGATTGGAACCTGGTTTCAAGGTGGGTTCAGGGGATCGGCTCGGCTGTACGCGTAATGGAATCTACAACTCCACCCAAACGGCCCAAACCCCAACTCCTGGGCATCTTGAGGCCGAGGCAAACCGGCCGCACCGGGCTGCCCATCGAGTGGGAGCATGGTGACCCCAAGCCTGATATTAGGCGACCGGGATGAGGCTTTGCTGTCGCGAATGGTGGTATTGGAGTCACCCCAAGCCCCTTCTTGCCGAAGCCTTCACCCAAGCCTCCAATGGCATCAAAGTCACAAGGGCCGGAGGTTCGGATGTCGGAGAGCTCCAAGGATCTCCAAATCTTGGACCTCACTAGGGCCATGAGAAGCCTATATAGCTGGTTTAAACATACTGCGTTTCCCATCGAATGGCTCGCCAGCCCACTGCTTCTGAAAAGTGAACGACTGGATGACTGTAGATGAACGGATGACATGATGTTGGGTGTGACCTCGCTGCTCTAAGTGACTTCGCTGCTCTAAACTCTCTCGGGACACTCGTTCCCTGGCTTTGTGGAGAGGAAGGATACAGGGGCACGGCTGATGGCCACACTTGGGATCCAGAAAGCCATGCTATCGAGTCACCCAGTCTTGCGTCGCGCTGAAGCGGAGGCTCGACCGGTGCTGGGCCGCAGCACCTTCGACTCGGGTCAGGGCCGGGCGGTATCTAAAAGCGTCTCTTTTGCAGCCGCGCATGATTAGGTAGTTCACTTGGCCCAGACGCCGCACTGTCCAATTTGGCAAATCGTGGAGGACACTGGGTCGGAGGTCACATCAAGAAGCCCTGTAACTCAATTGCCACCACCTGGAGCGAAGGGTAAATTCAACGGCAGCGAGTCGAGCTCCACCGCCAAGCCTTTCCTGAATGAGAAACGAAGACGCTGCGGGGCGTGTTTCCTCTACTGATCTGTTTAAAGGCAAGGAGTTGCTACGGTACGTTTGTGTACAGGGGGTGGGTCATGTGCGGGCAAGATGCAAAACCGGTCTCGGTAAGGGGATCCATATCATCCGAATGAATGCAAGTTCTTCCCTGTTGTCCTCCAATTGTCCCACCGGCAATGTGAAAATTAATTTGTTTGCCTTGAGTCCACTCGGCACTGCGCGACGAGAGCCCGGGTGACGTGGACATGGTAAGCTCCTGGGCAACATGAAGCGGTGACTGGTCCACACGTGTCCTTTTCTGCGACATCATGAAGTCTTGGTGGCTCTTCTCTTGCTAGTATGCAACAGCGAGAAAGCTCGGTGGTGTCTGGGGGGAGAAGAGCGATACCAAAGGTTGCCAAACGCGAAGACTCGAACAGCAGAGAGATCGCCGCACAGCAGCAGAACACCTGGACTTGCAGCAACTCGAAAAACTGGCGAATACGCTCTGACAAGCATCCGCCAGCGGAATCAGGCGCTTTCTTAC
This sequence comes from Symbiodinium sp. CCMP2456, assembly GCA_905221635.1. Lineage (NCBI taxonomy): Eukaryota > Dinophyceae > Suessiales > Symbiodiniaceae > Symbiodinium > Symbiodinium sp. CCMP2456. The sequence goes on along the minus strand of CAJNDV010037662.1, from coordinate 91,349 downwards.
CGCTGGAAAAGCGATCTGCAGCTGCTCCCAGGAGCTGAGCGGCGGCATCACATCCGCACCTGGCACTTGACACGTGGTGTCTCGCGAATCGAAAATGCATCCGAAGCCGATTCGTTCTCCGCTGCATTCTGCTCTTGGCAAAAACTACCTCCGCTTCACTGCTCTCCGGATGGAGAAGATCTGCCCAAGTAGAGCCAAGGCGCTCGCCCTCTTCAGGGCCCTGTGTGCAGACTCCAAGGTCGCCTTCCAAGCGGCCGCATGCCTTGGCTCCCACTCTTCAACGCTTCGGGTCTCATGCGAGACGACTCAAGGGAAGAATCCGATGTTGATGTCTTGCCGTGCGGATTCAGAACACACATGGTAGATTTTGTCCGAGACCTCCTGTCGCACCCTGCTTGGGAATTGGTGTGGTGAGTGCAGTATTACTTCAGCTTGCTGGATCATGCGTTTATGATCTATTTCGGCGTGACATAGGTTCGAGAAAATCTCAGATTGCCGCTTCGAGCTCTCCGCATGTAGTGTGCCGCGCGTTTCCGAACTACAACTGGGTCCAAACCAGATGCCTGCATCAACAGCCCATTTTCACGAGAACGAGATGAAACGCCCCGGAATGAATTCACCAGAAGGCTGCTCACAAGTTGGATGAGAGAGTGCTCTCGCAGCACAAGCGAAGGCGAAAGTTGAGTGGAATCTGAATGCGGCTGGGATGCTGCGACTTCTCTACATCCACCTCAAGGAGTGGACGGTTTCTCTGCAGTGTCTGGGCAACAGCAAGTCCGAGGCGCCTGGCCGCCCTTGACCAGCTCCTCGGATTGGGGCGCTGAGCCGCTGCATTCTGCTGCATGCTTTCGCTTCATTACCCACTGGCACCCAGCCAACTTTGCCCTCGCAGTTGCTGTCCGGGAGCCTCCAATTCTTCCAATGCCAGAAGTGCGGCGCCACCGAGAGAAGGTGCTAGGGCCAGCTCTGGCGCCTGATGCACCGGGCCGTTTTGGCTGCAGTTTCGCAACAGCCCGCAGAACGCTTTCTGTACCACATACGGCCAACTTTCGAAGGAGAAGCTTCTGCGGGCAACCCGGTGATGACAAAGATGATGTTGACGTTCGCACGAAGCAGATAACCCAAGAATGAGAACAGAGCAGACGAACCCGCACCTCGTCGAGGCCCAACCCGCTCAGCCAAGCCCGCACCTTTGCTGAGTGACTAAGGCTTCCTCCGATGCCATGTTCTTGGGGGGGTGCTATAACACCAACTGCATCAACCCCGGGTATTTTTCCGCCAGCCCAAGAAAAGAGCTGGTTGTGGACGCACCTCTGAGGGCTGCCACTCCGAAGGCGTCGCCGCCAGCGGCTGTGGCTCCTCGCCGGCCTGGACCACCGCCACATCCTCAGTGCTTGAAGATTCAACGGGAGGCGCTGCGGAGAGGGGACTTGGCATCCCTTTGCAGCATTTGCATGCTGCTCGAAACTGCGCGCTTTGGGAGTCCACCAAGGAACGACACAACTTGAAGTGCATCTCAAAAGAATTCTGCTGCAGCAATTTTGTGCCTGCTGTGCACATGGCTAAAGGCCCAGGTACCAGAAGCCCTGGTTCGGGGAATTCCAACTGCACGCCCTTCACCAGTTTGCCCTCCTGCAGGCGTTTGGGCAAGCTCTTCCCAAAGCCCCTGATGTCCTCTCGCGAAAGCAAGCTGCTGCTTCTGGTAAGAAGGGCCTCCCAGCTGCCAAAGAGCGCCGCCATCTCCCGAGCCTGGCAGAACTGGAATTTGACGGCCTGCGTCTTTGTGGGACGGATCTCCTCCAGGCAGCCGCTGCCGCAGCGCAACCCTTCCCGGAACTCGCCCTGCAAACGCTGCAAGGCCGGAAGGGACGCAGGTCAGGAGCAGCGAACTTCTGATGTTCGTCAAAATGCGACCCAAAGAATTGCATTCACTGCTGTCCAGATGGAACCGTGTGGCTACTGCAAAAGCGTGCAGCCTCTGCTTCCTGACTCCTTGATTGAGGGCCTCGTAGACGAGGATACCTTCGTCCGGAGCCCAGTGTGCGAACACGCCCCGGCCGTGCTGGTGGTCGTTGAACCATTGCCCCTGGCAGCTCTGGCTTTGCTGTGCAAGGCATTCCTTCCCCGTCCCGGCACCTCGTAGGCATCACCGTTCTCGAAGAAGAAGGATCCCCATCCCTGCTTCCGATCCTCGACGAACTCGCCCTCGAAGCCTTGGCCGAGTAGCTTGGCCGGAGCTGCAGCAGCCCTGTAGGGCTCACGCACTGCTTGGGCGATAAGATCTGGACGGCCCATTCCACCGCTGTAGGTGTATACACCTGACAAGAGGACCGTCCCGTCCCGGCTTCATTTGCTCCCGGCATGAATTTAAAACAAAAACACAAAACTACCATGCTTTGCTGCCACTGCACCGTATCCATGTCGGACACTCTGCGCAGGAGTCGGCCCAGTTGCCTCCATGCACACGTCCCAATTTGAAGCTGCGCTTTCGGGAAAACTCACTTCAAGGACGCTGAAGTCTCAAGACCCACACTCTGGGTTGTGGGCACGGGGGGGGGGTTCCCCTTTGCTAGGGGCGGCGGGCCTCGCCTCGCCCTCGTAGGTGTCGCCATTGGCGTAGGACACCTTCCAAGGCTTACCAGACCTTAGCCCAGCGCTCTCAGACGAGACCTTCTCCTATTTCTAACAGCCAGGCGCCGAGTCCCGTGCCCAGGATGGCTGGCACTGCCCCGCCTGGAACCTGACCAACAGTGTTTTGGCAGAGTTGGGGCCTTCCAAGCTGACCCCCTGCTGTATCGTGCTCTGCGCACTCCGACAAGATTACAGGGTTCCGATAGAGCACATTATCCACCGTATCCACCAGAGAGATGGAGAGAAGTCTTTATTTATGCGTTGCATGGGTGAGTGAGCTACTCGGCTACCCAGCTGGCGAGTATAGCTCGCTGCTTGCTTACTTACTTAGTTGCTTTCTTACTCGCTTGCTGACTTACTTACTTACATGCTTACTGACTTACTTGCTTACACAATGTGTTCGTATGTCTGTCTGCTCGTAAGAACTCTCCATCTCTCTGCATGTTAGAAGTACAGTCACGCCCATGAGTTACCGATGCACATGCCTAAGTAGATACTCGTTCCTGGAAGAGGTACACTACCAGCATCCTCGCGTCACCTTCTGAGGTTCTCGGCGTGGCTATGTACCTATACATATACACACATACATACTACACTATATGCACATGTTTGATTTACAGGCTTGCCCTGCTTTTCTAACACTGCAACCTTTCCAGCAGTTAAAGACTAGCTTTGCTTCGAATGTTTCCGAGATTTTCCGAGCAATGAACTGTGTTTCGAAACGTGGTGGAGTGTGTATGCATTTGTGGGCGGGCAGGCCGAGATGTGGCTGGACTTTTTTTGGTTCAATCCCACTGAAGCCCGAAACGAAAACTGTTCATGTCCAAACCTCCGCACTGCTGCTATAACAAAACGTAATGGAAACTTCGCAAAAGCCATGGCAATAACAGCAACAATAACATTGGGATACAAATCATGATACTCCAACTCCCAAGCATCCAGCCTGCCGAGGCTGCGCGCTCCGCGAGGTCCTCAGCTGTCGATAACTCATGCATCAAATAGACTCTGAAGTACCTCCACAACCGCAACGTCTACGACTTAATTTAGTTGCTCTTGAGCAGGGACCGAGTCTTCCTGCCAATGGCAGTGCAGGGAGGATTTCACTGGAACTTACCCGCAGCATCCCGTGACCTACGGTGAATATGACACCCTGGCACATCAAACCAGCAGACTGTGCGCAGCGCAGCCAAGGATCGAAGCACGCGCGTTCGAGCTGTAGCATGAAGATCGCTGGTCAGCGGTAATCATGGCCACCGCCAAGCGAGGCGATGTTTGGAAGAAGGTTTGAAGTCGGCTGGTTGGGATGAGGCCAGAAGTTATGTCTGCTAGAGGTTCAGAAGTCGCTCCGACAGTTGTTGGGAGGGAGTGCCCTAAACCCAAGGTGCCTGTCTTTGCAATTGGAGTGCGTTTCACTGCCTTACGGATTGAGCATGGATGTTCAAGCACAGCACGTCCGAAATGTCTGTCAGCATTCAAGGGCTGAAGCTTCTACGATAAATCTCGGAAAGACATCACCAGCACCTGGCAGCAACAGCTGACACCACGGCATGATGAGTCTTGTGAAACGCACAGCCGCAAGGTCAGCTCTGATCCATGCTGAGGAGGTCATGAACCATGTCTTTGACCTCGGCTCAAGCTCAAAAACATCTTTGCTGCGACTCACAAGCCGTCACCGTCCCTCGCTCATGCACGAGACGACTCTCATGCACCGTCACAACATGTCCCTGCAGTTCATTCTGCCTCCAGGTTGTCACTGACATAACTGACATAAATCATCTAAGCTTTGTGATTGCAGGAACCGAAACACCACAGCCCGCGTGTGAGCCCCCAGCCGTCACCTCCACCGGTCGGCACGACACACCCAGGTGTGCCAAACGCTCCGAACAGCGCACCTCTGTCGCGCCAGGACCTGTGCTTCCACACAGCCACAGTGGTGGGCTATGCTTTGTAGCTGATGCTTTTTGCAGCTCGCGATGCTGTCGCTGCCGGTCACCTTTGATGCAAGTGGCGCAGGCAGGGTGGCTCTGCCGTAGCAGCCGGTGCAGCTGCTGCACGTACAGGACCCGCTGCGCCAGAATCCCTGATGACCTGCGTTTAAACTTTGCATGATTCCGAACATCTCCCAGCCAGTTTCCGATTCCACCACAGAAATGGAGGCACCTTCGCCACCTCGTCCGGTAGCAGGCGCACCTGTGGCAGTAGCCCACCAATGCAAACTTCAGCCTCAAAGCAGCACCTGGACGAGATCGTTCGGTTCGTACCTGACTGTAAGACTAAATGCCCTTTGATACTGACCTATCACTTGACGACTGCATGATCGGTGATCCTTCTCCCGCCTCGGTCGATACGATGAAACGCTCGCCGGCTGCTTTCCCTGACGCCGCTGCGACATGCGCTTTGGCCACATCGCGGACATCGACGATCAGGAGGCTGCGCACTTTTTGCTCCTGACCGGACGGCACTGTATAGTAACAGTTGGCCTGACAACTCAGCAAATCAGTTCGGGAAAGTTCGTACATGCTCCTGAAGCAAGACAAGGAGCCCTGCTTACCAACCACATCACGCACACACACACACACACACCCATACACGCTGGACGCAGGCCAAAATCAATCAGAGGAAGCTGCAGAGAACTGAGGCTCAGTCGCCATGCAGCCAGGCCTGGACCATGCCTGGCCATCGGTCCGGAGTTTAGCGATTGGGTGTCCACTGATCTGCACGAATCCGTGAAGGAGAGTGAAAATGACACGGGCAAGCCTGATCGCTTAACAGAACTAGAGAGCTTCCCAAAAAAAGGTCTCGAGATTTTGGCAAGGATACAGGACATGTACGGTTGGGTGCAAAATCCTTCGCCACTCTCGGAGTGACTCCAGAAATCTGGTGACATCTCGAGGCCTCAGATCGGCACTTTGAGCCGAGCGGCTGGAAGAGAAGCCAAAGGTCCTCTCTTTTCTGGAGGCCACGCGCCGCTCCGGGCCCAGTATGAAGGATGGACACAGAGACCTCATCGCACTCCAGCGACTCCGGCAAAAATAAGTTGGAAAGTCACCACAGGCACTTCCATCCACTTTAGATAAGGGCCGGCACCGATAAAGGATATGCGTGGCTGCACGCTTTCTCTTGCACCGTCGCAACGTGACCCTCAGGCAAGCACACCATGCTGACGCCAAGCTTTTCAGCCAGCATTCTTGCCTGAGAGATGATACAGCGACTGCAGTCTATAGTACTAGTGTTGGTCTATGTGCATATTGAAACATATTGACATTGGCATCCGCATCGGCTTACTACCTAAAAGCATTAGTAGTAGTGTTGGTGCTAGTTCGAACTGTAGTTTTTTGTCACCGGGTAGTAAGTAGCGGTAGCAGTAGGAGTGGCAGTGGCGGCGGCGGCGACGGCAGTGGTGGTGACGTGTGACCACTTTCTAAGTAGCATGTCCCATCCTAAACTATAGTTGTCGCTATCGTTCCGTTGTCGTTCTTGATCCTACCATAATCCTCGATTTTCACACCCCAGGACAGCTTATGCAGCTTATGTCTGCCGACATAGCGCGAGGTGCTGAACGTACCGATGTCGTTTTGTTTTGGTTTTACTACAGGATCCAGAACCCGAACAGTGACATGCCAAGACTAAACCAGAAGGCGTGGGGTTACAGTATTATATGGTTAACGAGTTAACCATCCCGAATCTTGCTGGGATTTGTGGTGTTGGGGTGGTCCTGCGCCCATGATGACACTTGCCAAAACGCATTCAGTACGTGCCTACTCCCATCATCCAAAGCGGAACAGTGACTAGGACGAGCTGGAAAAACATGAGCATTCCAGGTCACAATTCCGGACGACCCCTATAAACAGTCTGCAGAGTTATCTACTTCTCTGAAGCATAGGAATTGCCGATCTTACTTCACCTCTGATAATCAATCCCATACCAGCAGAACAGCACCAACATCTTCATACTAAAGACCCCAGATTACACCAGATTACACCCGAAGCCGTCAAACCCTCAAAGCTTTATTGTCGGCAGCTGTGGGCCCTTGTCCTCGGGCTCCTGCTCGACGCTCGGACTCCATCTTGCCTGCTAGGATATGCAGACAGCTTGGGGCCTCCGCTACACTTCGAAGTGAAATTTTTGGACAAACCTTTCTGAGTTGAACGCCCTCTTAAACCACGAAATATCTACACATTTCAGCCGGAACCTCACACTGGATGCTAAAGCCGCACAAGCCGCGCTCCAACTAAAAAATCGTGTCCAAGAGACTGTATTGGTAAGCCTCTCCCCATCCTCGTTGAGGTTGCGAGATGCTGTTGTAGTCCTTTGTCAAACGGCAGGGCCCCGGGGCCTCTGGCAGCACTCGTCGAGCATCTGACGGCAAGCAGAACTCCCGTCAAATCTGGGAACCCTCCACTCGCAATAAATGCATATATCTAGAGCTTCCTGGGGCTCCAGGAGGGCGGATGGGACGGCAGGAATGTGAGTGGTATGTGACGATGTGTCGATCTGTGTATATACATATATACCCACACACACACTCCATCTATCCATCAATCCATCTATCTATCTACACATCTACCCATCTACCCACCTGCCCATCTATCCATCGATCTACCTGTCTATCTAGCTACCGATCTATCTATCTATCCATCTATCTACATCTCTCCTTCTCCCGGGCATAGGGGACTGTCATAGATATACATGTATATATATATATATATATATATTTATTTATTTATATTTATATTTATTTATATATATATATATATACATATACATATACATATGTAGGTATATGTATCTCTCTCTCTTTCATTCGCCAGGGCTGGGGTGTGGAGTTGCCTCCCCACCGCGCGCTTCTGCGCCCCGTCCTGTTGCGGGTGCCAGGAGTAAAAAAGCAACTCGCACTGACAAGCATGGACAAGCTCCAAAAGGAAGACGCAACGCTGCAAACACAGGCGCATGTCCAAGAAGGGCATCAGCATATCGTAACAGGGCAGGAGCTGCAGTATACATGGAGCGTAAACACATCAGTGGATGCTTCAACGATCGCAGAGTTATTGAATTCGTTGAACTGTGTTGTGCATTCCACACTGGCAGCCTCAAGCACAAAAGCAGGACGTACCAAAAGATAGAAGTGCGTCTCTCTCTCTCTATCTGTCTATCTGTCTATCTGTCTATCTGTCTGTCAGTCTACCTGTCTGTCGATCTGTCGGTGTGTCTCTATATGTCTATCTGCGTATCTGTCTATCCATGATTATCTATGTATATACATGCCAAGTCACCTCGTGGTCGTAGCAATCGCAGCCGCTTCGCAGCGGCTGCCCGGCACCGCGCACAGCAGCCTGAGCTTCCGCTTGAAAAGTCATCGGGAGGCCCTTCGGGTTCAGGATAGAACAGTGAAACGTGCAACAGAGAAAGAAGGTGCTTGCATATCATGCGCTCCGTGTTTGTGACTCGTTCTTCTGTTGCGTCGTGGCCCCGGGAGTTTGAGTTACGATGGCTTCTGTATGATCAACTCACTGCCTGAGCTGATAGAGAACGCTGGCAAGCATGTCGATGTATGTGCAAAAAACGGCAGCTTTTGCAAGCTCGGGGACCATCGAGGAAGTAAAGACCAGGAGGGGCGGCGGCGACAGCTCAGCGAGGCCACGTACCACCGCCTTCGCCAGCACGGAAATTAGCAGGGACGCTCCTCCGCAAAGTTGCTAAGCAAATATGCCCGCCCAAAATGAAGTCTGAGAAGCCCCAACTTCGGCACTGCTCGTTTTATCCCTAGGCCTTGGGGCGATGAAGCTGGATCTTGGGCCCACGCCACGCAAAACAGCCTGAGCCTCTGTTGCTTTCGTCCCGACGAGTTCAGCAAAATCCATCTTGTGTGGCACTGCCTATCGGCCAAGCGTGCTTAGCTTGGCACAAAAACGAGGGGGGGCCCGCACTACAATCTCCATGCATCTGTTGCGGAGTCTACTTCAGCCTGCCAAGCTTCCCTCTGCGCAGCGACTAGCAAGGGCAAGCGTGGAACTGCATTTCTGATCACTACACTCTGCAAGCTACAAGTTCTGCTGCGCAGGCTGGGGCTTCAAAGACAGTGTGCAGAAGACTCTCGCAGAATCTGTAGATCCGAGCTGGGATCGTTAAGGACACAAGGTCAAAAGTCACCTCTCTTCGCAAGTCAGGCCTTTACACTGCGGACTTTGTCCGGCGGACCGCTGGGACATGCGAGAAGTTCCGGACTGACCTCTGGACTGTAGCTGAAACCTCAGCCTGGGCGACTACTTGAAACGAAGACTAAAACGACACATGTTACTACGAAATGACTACTACGACCACAAATAACTTCGACTATTGCTACGACTGCTACTACAACGACTATAACGACTACCCGACGACTACTGTATACTGCTACTCCTACTGCTGATACCAGGACCCCCACCGCCACCACAACCACAAAAAAAACTACCAAAACACCACCACCAATACTACCACCACGACCACCCCACCACCACCACCACCACCNNTACTACTACTCCTGCCGCTGCTGCTGCTACTACTACTACTCCTACTACTACTCCTACTACTACTCCTACCACTGCTACCCAGCTCCTACAGCTCCTACTGCTTCTACTGCCCCTGCCTCTCCTACTCCCACTCCCATTCTGCTCCAACTCCTGCTGCTGCCGCCTCTACTACTACTCCGACTGCTGCTGCTGCTACTGATTCTAGTACGTCGTGCTACTGGTACTGCTATTGCTACTAGTACTACTAGTGAGTACTACTATTGCTGCTGGCACTGCTAGTACTTGTAGTAGAAGAAGAAGTAGTAGTAGT
>CAJNDV010037662.1:52444-81722 GCA_905221635.1 Symbiodinium sp. CCMP2456 | reverse complement strand
CTCCTCCTCCTACTGCTACTACGACGATGACCACGACGACGACGACTACGACTACGACTACGACTGCGACTACGACTACGACGACTACTACTTGTTCTACTTCCAATGACGAAAAACACGGCGCTGATGGCTATGAAAATTGCCGAAAATGATGCTGAAGAACATGAACCACGACGACGATACCCAAACAATCAAGCAATTCTTAAAAATAACAACGCAACAGTAAGACAAGAGCAATGGTAGAAACAGCAGCAGCATTCAGAATCATCTTCATTACTGTTCCATAGCGTTACATCTGTACAGGAGATGATACCAAGAACCATTCTAAGAACACTCATCCTAGCAATCGCATTAGATGGTGATTGGCTCAACATCGGTCCCAGGTCTGGGTTCAGTCATGCAAGAAAGTCTCTCGCTTCTATGCTTACTTCGCTGCACGAAAGGGGCAGGTTGCGAAATGTCAGATTCAGCACCGGCTATGAAATGAAGCGCGGGACCTTCAGCTGGTATGCATCGCCAAGGTCCTGGCCGCCTTCCTCCAGGATGGCATGGCCTGTGAGCATCATCACCTTGTCAATGATTTCGGAGTTGGTGTACACAGGGTCCAATGGCGGGCGACGCTGGTTGACGTACTTGTTGTTGAAAGGCTCAGCCCAATCATTGCCCGCGATTTGATGCGTGAGGTCTTTTGGTATGGCACTGCCTCCATGCATAACTCCGAGCAAGCCTGCCAGCGTTGCTGCCTGGTTGTCGCAGTCAAAGCCTGCGGCAATGGAGATGCCCACTGTTTTCTTGAAGTCGCCCTCGCCATACAGGAAGGCCTGCGGACACCCGATGTGAAAGACTTGTCTTATGAGAATAAAGTAAAGCCGAATTGTACAAAGCAACGACATGGAGGAAGAGGTGAAAGGGAAAGGACTCTAGATCAGCTTCCGACCCCGTAGTGCCAGCATGAAGGGTAGGTACAATGGATCTTGTAGGGTGTGGTCTGGGCTCGTGGGCTGCCGTAGTTATCTTGAAAGCTTGTTCCTGCTCATCGTTTTGCCATGAGGCCCGAAGTGTTCGGACACCCGCAGATGTATAGTTTGGAATGGGCACATTGACAAATGACTACCAGACATGCCAGAACTGAATGCATGCCCAACACACCAGTTCTGAAGTGCAGAGCGATGATGAGAAACGAGCTAGCGACACTGGCGACATCGCAAAAATGCTGAGTTGAACTGGGCCACCATAGCTCCAAGAGCACCGTTTATGATAGCAGAGACGGCACAATTCCAGGGAATCTCACCACAGCTGTCATCCGGGTAGCGGCCGTACTTCAACTTGATCAGGCGCCAGACCGTTCTCCAGTCATCCGGCTTGTTCCTGTGCCATCTTCGGACATCTCGCAGTGCATGTCTGAATGGACTGCCCCTGGGTACCTCAGTGGCAGGAAGATCAGAACATGGAGGACGCAGGACACATTGAAACACTTCGGTGCGGAATAACGAACAAACGGCGGAGCACCTGCGTTCCGGAATGTCGATGCAGAAAGCTGAACTGAACGGCTGGCTAGTCACATGGTGGAGGCCGATGTGATAGAGTTTCTTTACATCCGTTGTGAAGAAGGCTGCGCTATACATGGCCGCATAAAACCTGGAGGCGACACAGGTCTGCAGCAAGCAAACATCCGTTTCTGCCTGGCCTTGTTGGATGTGTGCCCCAGCCATCGCTGGTGATTTTCGCACCCCATGTGGCCCGCTGAACAGCCTGGCAAAGCAGTGCGATTGCAGCACATCTTGAACAGCTCTCCTGGCACGCCCACAGCTGATGCTAGTGAAGTAACAAGGCCTTTCACGGTCACATCATGCCATGACCGCTAGACAACTCAACATTAAGAAAAGTTCGCTGTGAAGCCCCCACCTTGTTAATCATGCCCGGATAAACCACGCTCCAAAGCTCGTTCACCAGCCTCGGCGGAATCGGAGGGTGTTCTCAACTCTGCTTGGGATGTCAGAAGCCAACACTGCTGTACTTAGACTATTTTTCTTGTTGCGCCACTTTTTATCACAAGGGACTCGCCTGCTGCAACTGCTGCCCTTACTGCCCAGCTCGGCCACTAAGAAACGAAAACCGGCAAGCAGCGAAAGGCAAAAACAAAACACGAAGCCAGTGGGCCGTCGGACGATGCCGGACCGTGCAAGCGGACACTGTACGACAGTTTACATGTCTGCAGAATCATGTTCTGTCAACTGGATGAGCTGAACCGTGCAGCGCGGCACGAAACAGACCAATTTCCCCCAAAAATGATGCAACTCTAATTAACCAGGACCAGGCTCTGCGGGTCAATGGTCCACCAGTACTCATTGTTATCCTTTGAGCCGGTGGCAGGAGGCAGCATGCCTTCAAGCGTGGCCATCCGTCGCTTGACTGTTGGTGATCTGTGCTTCACAGATCAAGGAAATCCCCTAGCCTAGGGAACCGAATCTGCCGTGCTCTCTCAAACCCACCGTGGGCCTGCATCCATGTTTTCCCGAGCCACGCGATTGGCAAACCAGAGTGCATCTGAGCCGTTCACCGTGATGTGGACATACCTCCATGCACATCGACATAGCCGTGCACTAGAACAGCACACTCAATGATGACAGCTATGATCATCATTCATGATTGCTGGAGTGAGCTCCGTGCGCTGTGGAAAATTCTGACAGGGAGCTTCTGCCAGTAAGCGGTAATTTCCGGATAGGTCAAGTCAAGACCATGGTCCATCAAAGCAAAGATCGTCACAAACTCGATGTCCGTGTCCTGGTGATGCTGGTGATGGCTGCCAAAAACCCCTGCTCCCCGCGCGATACCCCCCTCTGTCGACCGAGGCACATCATCGGTGTACGCACCCTGGAGATTGTCCAAAGTTTGAGGAATGCATCCTCGGCCGTCATTCTCACAGGGTCCATTGACCGAAAGGTTGGCAGCCTTCGCCGACTCATAATCCTTGGATCGGCACGCCACGGACTTCTGATCAGCTGGGGTTGCTCCACCACATCTGAGGCATATCCCCTCCCACACATGCTCCGAAACGTACCGAGGCTCCCAGTACGTGTGGGGCTCAATGGGCATGGGGTCCTCCCAATACCTCAGCCAATTGACTTTTTGGTGTTCCGACCCTTTGTATTTTTTGCCGGCCCACATAAACTCTGTGCTGCTACTCAAGGCCACATGAGCCACCTCCAGCGATCTACACGAGTATTCGAGGAACCATCGAGAGAATGTACGTTATACTAAGATGACTTCCTTGTAGAGCTTTAGACTGTGTCAGAGCTTTCCAGCATCACCTGCCACAGCCTGCCAAGGACTTCGACGCCGCTCCTGGTGCAGTCCAGAAGGCGTAAATTCGAAAGGCAGGCCCATAAAGTTCCCAACCAACTGACCAATCCAGTATCCTCAGCGTGTGCGCCACTCCATACAGTACACGCCTTTTTGCGAAATGACCGACCGACCCCAAATCTTGCTCAGCCCGGCGTCCGTCGAGCTTGTCCCGCAGCGCTGCCTGCACTCTCTCGCAGCCCTCTCAGCCCCATAGCTTCGCACTATGCCAACCGCAGCATTTTTCTAAACGCGACGAGCCGAAGCAGAAAATCTGGATAAAACCCACGAAATGCAAAGCTGCGCAAGAGACGATCAGGGAACAGTCGAAGTTCGGACTTAGAGCAGGTGACTGCATGAACAGCAGCTTTGCCGCACAACCTCACACCACGACTCGATAAGAGACCACCAGATCCAGCGCAAGAAGTCCTGATCTTTTGAGACAGCCCACATCCAGCAACCCCGAAGCCTCGAATTCTCAGATTTCAGCAGCCACATACTGGTGGATGGCTTCTGGGTTTGTGGTTGTTCCAGCATCCCCGGTTCAATCTGCTCAACGCCGCAAGCTGCAAACGTGGTGCGAGGCCCTTTCAAGGCCTTGGTGAGAGTCCGTTCCACCAGCTCAAGGGGGCGGGCAGACACTTTGCCGGCAGGCCGTTGGGGCGGTGGCATGTCAGCCTAGGAGGCAGGCACAGGTTCTCTATTCCCCGATAAAATTGATCGAGATCTGGGTCCCGTCAACCGCAGGAACCAGCAGTGATGCTCTCCAAACTTAGAAAAAGCGCTGGCATACAGACTTCTGCTTTGCACAGTTCTGCTTCGCTCTCTGGCTCCGCCAGCGGACAATACAAAACAAGACAAGACTCCCCACCCCAGCATGACGTGAACCTGTCGTTACTCGAGGACTGAGGTGCCTTGGCGACAGCCGCGGCCAACGCAGCCCAGAGCCAGCACGGAACCATCCTTTCCCTCTGCTTGTCTACGAAGCCCGGGCCAGCCGATCTATCGAGCCTAATGGCTACGAAGTGATGAAATCGTCAAAACTGGGGCTTAGCCAAGTCACACCTGCTGGAAGACGGAAGGCTCGTGTCGCTAGAGTTCGCGACGTGCGCAATGGGCGGCTAAAGCACGATTTCTCATCAGCCGATCACACCCCAGCCTCTGCCATCGCAATGTTCGGTGCAACTAGTTCCTGCGCAGAAGTGCGCGATTCAGAACTGAAGGTCTACATAACTACCAGGGCTTGCGACGCGGTCTGCAACAATCCGTGCTCGTCCGCCGAGTGGTGGCTGTTCGGCCCTGGGGCCTTTGTTGAATGCCCCTTCTCTCCGGAAAATGCTTGTTGGAGGCTCCTTGGCTGGATCAGGGACGCGACGGAAGATGCCGGCCAGGTGGAACACCACACTCGGCCTGAGATTCATACCTATCTAACAGCTTGTGCTAGTATCTCTTCAAAGAAGTTCAAGCACGGCCTTGTCACATGTAAGAAAGCCGCATGTTCCTCCCTATCTCGCCTGCCATCCTTTAGCAGCGACACGAAGGCTGCCTCATCGAGCAGATCCAGCCTCGCATGGGAGGCCGGGGGGACGGAGACAAGATGCCACGGTGCTCATGCTCTAGTGCATGGCATGGTGTTGCACACAGCGAGCAGACTGTGCAGTATGCCTGCTTACTCACTTTTGGCCGAGCTGCTCCACCGTCTGGAATTGCGGTGAGATAGAGGCGGCCAACTCCTTGTGAAACCCGGAGCCATTGGGAGAGAGAGCTCAACAGCTTAGAGGCTGCACAAGAACGAACTGCTGGTGCTAAAGCCCATGCCGGCTCATCGCAGCACCCAGGGAAAAGGGCGGCTCCTTAAGGACCTCCGCGCGCTCCGAGGAGGCCTCGTTGCTGGTTCAAGCAGGGACGGATGCTGCAGCATAGTGTGGTGCAGTATACGATTCTTCAGTAAAAAGTACAGTACAGTACAGTACAGTACAGTACAGCGTAGAAGAGCATCCAGCAATAGCATAGTCAACTATAGTGTGCAACATGCTGCAATCTTCAAACAGAGCTGTCCCCAAGCTTTACGGAATGCCGATGCCCAGGCGTCGTGGACCAAAGCCGTTACGTGCCAGCCGGCCTCGTGCTGCGCAAGGACATGTCGAAGCGCTCATGTGAAAGATCCAGTCTCTGTTGTTGTCCATCATGGAAACTGCAGAGGCCGGTTGTCTATGATATCAGTGCGGAGAACCTCCTACAAGCAGAAGGGTTTACGACTCCTGAGAGAACGGAATCAACGAAGCTCCAAGTTCGAATTCGATCAGGTTCCAAGCCAGACCGGAGCATCCGGCTAGGCATCACACAGCTTGCTCTAGCCAATCGACTCCAGCATCTGTCCTTCATTCGGGCTACCCAGGTCCGTACTAGAGCTCAGTTCCTCCTCACAGACCGAAGAACCCTTCAGAAACATGAGAGAACTGGAGACAGGTTTACGCTCTCTCAGTTCGCTGCTCCTAGAGTCCAAGTTCAGGCCCCCAACACCAAGCAAAACCCGAGACAGGAAAAGGGATTTAGGCCTCGAGAAGCTGGCAGCAGAGCTCACGTCCAAGAAAGCCCGAGGCACCTGGCGCTCGAGAACGGCCCTTGGGGCATCCAGGGGTCAACGGAAGCAAAATCCGCGCTGAAGCAACATGTATTGGATGCTTTGCAGCACCATCTGCGAAGTGCACTCTGCAAGCTTTGGCCCCATCCATGGATTGATCACATAATCGCGCTCGGCCCCCCCAACGATGCTTCATCGTATTCGTTCAACACAAACTAGCAATACACCAGTGTGAGTTGTCAACTGTTGCTGCTGTACCAGGCACTGATTGGCCGGAGCAGCTGGGTAACAACGTATCGACGCAGAGAATCTGTGCCCCCCTCTAATCTGGCGAAGCCTAGGCTTGGCATGCAGACCATTTGCCGGCAGGCCTGTGACGAGGGCCCGCTGCTGCCTGCAAGGCTTATGCAGCTCGAAGACGGCACGCTTGTGCTATCGTACATCCAGCCAAGCTGCGGTGGCACTGCAAAGTTCTCGAGGGCTCCTCGTGCGAAGAACCTAAGCACTGCTGTCTTATAATCGCCCCTGCGTCCTGCACGCTTAGAGCTCAGCCGAGCAGCAGCACCAGCACCAAAGCCAGGGTCAAGCCCCTGGACCGTGCCATTGCAGGAAGGCGCAAGGGAATCCCGCCCCTGACCATCCGATCTTGTGCTTAAGGAGGGAGGATGGGGGCAGAAACAAGACAGAAGTACGCAGCATTCGTTTCTCAACATACCAAGTGTGACACTGCGTAGATGCCTACTATTTCTGGCTTGTCAATCGCACGCGGCTGCGTAACTAGACCGTAAGTTGAACCCACCTGCATTCCGTGAAGTCTTGCACCCACAAAGCCGTCGGACCCTGAGCCTGAGGTCGGCATCCAAGTTACACCGCTGAGCCGATGACAGAAGCTCAACGTGCCCGCTGGCGGCCAAGATTGAAACATGTTGGCAAGCTGTTGGTTCTGGACAACTGCAATCGCCCAGCTGTTCAGGCAACGCATGCCTCAAACGGCACTAGGCAAGCTGTCCGGAACCCCAGCCCTGGCCCTGAAAGGCTCCCACGGCTCCTGGAGCTCCCAGCGCCCGCTCTGGGCACCGGCAACTGCCGAGCCGTGGCGGAAGGAGCCGTCCTGACGGTCCCAGAATAATCACCTCTTCTAGCGAGCAACTTAGACACAGCCAGACGACGAAAAAAGACAACGATCAAAAGTCAATAACTCACACGTTCGCGGGTTAAGCCAGGCGAAGTCGTGGGCTTGGCATGCGTCGGTCACGATCTGTTCAGGACTATCCGGACTCTCAATGAATCACAGTCTTGCATGTGCCGGCTCGGGTCTTACACCCCGGTGTGAAGGCACTCCTCCGAAATCGTTTTAGGAGCTGGGTTTGCAACTTCGCTGTGGTCAAGCAAAGCCTTTTCCTGAGCAATGCACGACGCGCGTGCTGACGGCTATTACTATGTAAAGCCGCAGGTAGCAATTCCACCGCTGGAGACTGGACAACCAGCCACCATGCGTAGCGCCTTCACGTGTAGAAACATGAAGAAGGCTGAGCATTATCAAAAAGAGACCTGTGCACGCGAAGCACCAGTACCCAGCATTCGGAGCAATCAAGTCCTGCTGGTTCCTGTATTCCATTTGCAGCATGTGACCATGCGGTCATAGACTCAGACCAACGGATGCGCCGGAGCGACCGGGTCTGCTCTGGGGACGCTGTTCTCAGCGATGCGTCGGTGGCATCTGGTGCCATGCTGGCTCGGGGTTCCATGGACGAAGGCTGCATGGCACTTCTTGCAACAGAATCCCCCGAATTCTCCTATGGTGACGAAGTAGGAACATCCCAAGTGCGCGCATCTGTATCTGAAGCTCTGCGATGGAGGCGGGTGCGTGCGAGGCGGGCCGGCATGGGGACCGCTCGGCGCTGGGCTTTGCCACGACAGCTGGTTCTTGGCCGCCTCGTACGCGTTGCACACGGCATCGTAGGCGCGTCGAGCCTGCGCCTCCAAAGCTGCATCCTGCGCAAGGGTGCTGGCTTTGTCGGGGTGCAACAAAAGCACCAAAGCGCGTTTTCTCTGATCCAGCTCTTTCATTGTGTAGCCCATGTTCAACTCGAGCAGCCGCATGAAGTTCGAAGCGTCGGTTTTCGCGATCCTACTCACCTCCATGATCAACCTCTGTCTCCTCTCCTCTTCCTTTGCTCTCTGAGCCTCTTTCTTGGCATCCTTGCCCTGTGGAGGATCAGAAGGGTCCTGCGGCTGTGGCTCCTGCGCTGGTTGTGTGGGTGGGTCACAGTGTGATGTAGATGGCACACCGCCGCCGCCAACCGTCTCAAAGTTCAGGTTTTTCAGAAAATCGGGTGTTGGCGGCCGTGGAGCTCCCCGGTCAAGCTTCTCTGGTGGCACCGCCTTGGGCGTCCATTCCAACTTGATCGGCTCAAGGTCCCCGACGTCATTCACCTCTGCCTCTCTTCTCGCCATGGCGCAAGGCACGCAGGTCGAAACAGGATGTGGCCGATACCTCACAATCCTACAGCATGGGTACGATGGGTCTAACTGCGGCAGACTTGCTCAACAGTCTTCGGCACTGCTCTTGGGCCTCCACGGCTTCAGGTCTGGAGAGAGCCGTGCTGCGGAGCTGCTCTTTTGTGCTCAGTCTTGGTCTTGAGTCACTCAAACGCATCGTTTCCAGCTGTACTGCAAGCTGAAAGGGTGCACGAAGTGCCTCAAAGAAGAGTAAGTGGTCACAGAAGTTGTGGTGTACCTGACCGGTGGGCTGGCTGCAACTGGGCCGTAGCTGCCGCTGCCTCTGCTTCTACCAGCGACCATGAACGTGGTTTCACAGCCCAAAGTGTCAGTTGAGACTGGTCGGCACGCAAATCACTGTATCTGGCTTCTGGCAAGATGCCAGAAAGTAGATGGAAGACGGTGAGGGCCTGGACTCCTGACGCATCGCAAGGCCTGCAGAGACTGAACCGCACAGGCCCCAGTTCCGAGCCTGGGCTTCCATTCCAGATGATGCAAAGGCTGCTGTGCGACTCCTGCAGACGCGGCAGTCAAGGCAGGCATCCCGTCTCGTTCTCTCGTTCTCCACTCTGCCTCGGCACGCCACGTGTCAGCCGGCAGCTTCGGGACATCTGGCCCTCAGAAACAGAGCTTCAACATGCTGCTAGTGCAAGCAGTGGTGCTAGATGCTAGGTGAAGAGGCTCGCCGAGGGCCTGGCGGCACACCATGCAGACAGAGAGAAGCCTGCGCAGCGACACAGATGCACGAGTCCACCGTCTCAGAGCCGGAAAAGCAGCCAGGGCACGAAGCATGGAGCAGGCATCTGGGGAATTGTGCCGAACTCGAAGAAGGCCTGCGAAGCTGAATGGCTATACGGCTATACCTTCCTCTGAGCTCTTGTTGGGCGCCTATTGACCTATTGGCTTAGTCGAAGTTCTGGATGAAATGAAGTGCTCGACACTTCAGAGGCCTTCTTGCTTTCAAGCGAAATCAGGACTTCACTGGCTTCCCGACAGTTGAAGATGCCATCGGCAACAAGTCATAAATCCCGTTCGATGGTGACTGGTGTTCGCGGCGTTCTCACAACCGTGCACTGAAAGGGCAGCACCATCCGAAAAATCAGAAACAACTCCCTGAGGGCTTCCATGATCATCTTCTAAGCCCTTCTGCAAAGCCTGCAACCCCTCAAGCAGATGAGATGACATTGTATCAACAGTATTGTGGTACATTATAAATATTAGGCTAGATTTCGTTGAATATACTATTGTAGCATGTGCAGTATTACAGTATGTATGTGGCTTCATGGGGAATCCGAACCTGGGCCGTAGGCCGGTGCCACCGTGAGGCAGGCGGGGGCGAGCATCGCTTCGAGCCGAGAACGGAGCGGCTTCTGGCCCAGGGAACAGAAGGATTTTGCCACTGTTATTATTCGTGCTACCATTGCTATTGCTATTGCTATTCTACTGCTGTGATTATGATAATCATGATGATGATGATGATGATGATGACTGCTCTTAGCTGTACGGAATACTGGTCGTATCATTCGATGGATTTCATCTTGCATACCGAACCGAACTCAAATGCAGTGCACCACTTGCCGATAGCAAAGCAAACTGGATGATACCGAGGGCACAGCAGGTACAGTAGAGATGATGATGATGATGATGATCATGCTACCAGTCGCCGTGGTCAATTACAACCATATTATCATACTCATGAACTGATTCGATCTTCGCACAGCCGCCGCACAAGAAACGCAAGCACAATGTGCATTACACTTTCTTACGAGTAGGTAGAACCTCTGCCGAACAGACAAGCAAGGCAGCAGTATAGCCATTGCAATAACACACATGCAGCTACAATAAAACGCGAATTGATGATATGTAGCACCTTAACGAACACGCCACTGCATCAACCTGGGCAACACAACAGATGGCCTTCTCTGGCTCCGGATCAGATCCCCACCTGGCGCAGGCTCGCCAAGAGACGCCGAAATGGCGATCTGCTTTCACATATACGTTTAATCTGGCGTCAGAAAGGGCGTTTAGATTCATGCTTGACAGTCTGAAATTCGGTGGACTCAACAGCTTCATGCCGAAAGCGTCTGGTGAGGAAAACTCCACCTGCTGGTGGGAGCGGAGGCTCTTTGTCCAAGCTGATCTTGACCTCGGGATCGACAAGCTTGTGGTCGCTCCAACACTGAATCGAGTTTCGATCATCCCAAGCCTGCACACGGCAACTTCTTTCGAGGAGAACAACCACAGCGGCCCAATAGACGCTGAAGCCAGGGCCCATGGGCCCTCCATGGTGACCTCCGCATTCAGCGTGGCTGAGGGTTCTCACTTTCTCATGCTCAGACAAGGTCAAAGCATACAAAGGGGCGGCTAGTCTCCCATGCTACAGTCGACGCGGCAGCACACGACCCCTATGGGCCGGAACAAGCAGAAATCACTCAAACAGCTGGGACCCGGGCGCAGAAAACCGGGTCCCCCCGAGCAAGGCACGTGAGGATCTGGCCCTGGAGCAGCGGCAGGGGGCCCGAAGCATGGAATCAACGTGGCTTCCCGAGCCCATCCCCAGGGCTTTTTCGGCCTCGAGTGAAGGCTTGCTCCGGACGGCGACCCACTTGTACACCACCATCCACCTTTGCACGGAAACGACGATCCAGGGCTTGAGGGATCGAATCACCGCTGGTCAGGCTTTTGCCCGGGCACTCCGTCCTTAAACTATGCAAGCGAGAGCCCTGAGCTCAGGGCCAAGACATCAGAGAGCCACTCTGGTGCGCACCATTTTGTCCTGAAAGCCGCGAACCATTTAATTTGCTGCATACTTTTGGATGGACGACGCTGGTATGGCTGCCTTTGCCAGGTTAGAGTCATGCAGGCAGCAAGCAGACACCCGAAAACGGCGGAGCCACCTTTGAACAAAGGCCCCGGCTCGCATCAGCCTTCGATGCCAAATGACGCCACCTCTGGACCAGGTGTTCCTGGCGGTTTCGGAACACCGTCCACCGTCAGATTGTCAGAAATGCTCGCGTCAGATAGATATGATCTGCCGCAACCAAGGCCGTTGGGGCTGTTAGGGCCTTTGAGTGGGGGCCGTAGAGCGACTAAGGCCCGGGGCACACTACTCGCAAGGAAGCTCTCAGCTGCGAACATCGAGCTCCAGGTTGAACCTCACACGACTGACCCGGGCAAAACCTTGAACTACCCGGTTATTCTGATAACATCCCTTTCCCGGTCTGACTTCCCGAATTTTGCTTGAGATTGAGATTCCTGTACGACGTCTTCATGGCTTCGTACAGCGTGTCGAACTACAGTAGAAGCCCAAAAGTTGGAAACCCAATTGGCCTCAATCCCTAAGAGTAATGTATAGGGAATCCCAGCACTAATTGTCCTTAATCGGGTTTCCAACTTTTGGGGGTTTACGGTACACCATGTCGTCTTGCAAAACGGATGGCAACGAACATGGATACTGGAGCTTCGGTGTCTATGCAAGCACCCGCTCCAGCACTAATCCTTGGATTGCTACTGTGCTCCAGGTGACTTTCACGGAGAGAGCTCCCGCAGAGCTCACGAAACGAAAGACCCCTGTGACCTTCCATATTACATATGTCGCTCTACATCTTCACTTATATGATGAGTCGTTCATGACTTTGTGTGTGCACTCGTACGCCCCATATTGCCAACTTGACTGAGCATCTTCGTGTGCAAGGTACAGTAACATGTTCATTGAGGTGGATGGATAGACAGAGAGACATATAGATAGATAGATAGATAGATAGATAGATAAACAGATAGAGACAGATAGACAGATAAATAGATAGGTAAGTAAGTAGGTAGTTAGATAAATGTATGAATAGATAGACAGACAGATACATAGATTGGTAAGTAAGTAGGTAGATAGATAAATAGGTAGATAAATAAAAAGATAGATAAATAGATGGACAGACAGACAGATAGATAGATAGATAGACAGATAAATAGACAGATTGGTTGATAGATAAACAGAAACATAGACAGATACAGATAGATACATAGATGGATAGATAGATAGGTAGATGAACAGATAGAGACACATAGACAGATAGATAGATAGATAGATAGATAGAAAGGTAGGTAAGTAGGTAGATAGATCAATAGATAGACAGATACACAGACAGATAGACAGAAGGTAGGCAAGTAGGTAGGTAGATAAGTAGATAGGTAGATAGACAGAAAGATATATAGATGGATAGCTATGCATGCTGACCATGTTTGCTGTCTGTTTTCACGTGTATGTGCGGTTGTGCATTGTGTATATCTATTCTTTGAATATTGGTCAGCGCTGCCGTAGCTTAGTTTGTGCGTGTTCACCCTGTGTATGATCCCTTTGTCAGCTGAAACGTCGGCACTTTCATAATATACCAGGGGTCTCAGCTTTGTTGCCGCATGACAAGCACATCAGCGCTGGGGTTCTCTGACAAAGCTACTTACGCTCCAAGCATCGGGAGCCCCCAACAAGCTCCGAAAAGGCACCCACATCCAGCTCTCAGCTCCCACTGGCATCGACTTTTTGCACTGCTGACCAGGATCCTGGCTCTTCCCGCGCCGCATCGTCTCGGAAGTCGTCAACACGCAGCTTTGCGTGCGCCTGGCTTGGCAGCAATCATGCACCATCCCTTCCCGCGGCAGGTGCGGGTTCCAATCAGCTGAATCATTCATTGGTGAATTCACGTGCATTCATTGCACCTGCAGAGTTTCGAACACAAGCCCATGCAACTGAACTGTCGGGATACCAGAAAGGATACTGAACCCTGCGCACATAGCGTTTTTGCAGCCATGCTGACAGATGCAGAAACAGAACCATTGCCAGGACCGTGCAAGCTCACAGAATCGCAGGCACTGCCATTGCATTGACGGTCAGCTTCCGTAACAATGCTCGATATGATAAAAACTAAAACAGCACACTGCTGTTTCAGATGTAGAGAACAAGCAGCAACGCTTTGTCATAGCATGCTGAATGTGATGCCTGCTGTGCCGTGAGCAGTGCCGCAAATTGCAGTCGCTCGCAAGGGATCTCTCCAGTGATATCTGTTCTTGTCAACCGTAGCTTCAACTCAAACGTGCGACAACAAAAGGAAGAATAGCGTTTCTTGTGCATTTCGACCAAGCTCTCTCAGGGGTAGTTGGAGATGCCATCCTGCGAATACGAAAGACGAGCTGAAGGCTACAAATGCATGGCGTTGCGGCCCTGCCTAAACGGCGATCCTTACATGCGGCTAGAGCAAAGTTTGCACCGTACTCCCTGCCAGTCGCTTACAAGGAACCTGTATGAACCCGCGCATGCAGAACACGCTGGGTGGCTCCTGCATAACCACCGGTCTTCTGCTGCCAACGTCTGATTTTCAGCTTTACGGATTGGGTGGTGGATTGAACCTTGGCACGGAAGTAGCAATTTCTTTGAACAAGCTTGCGTCGAGGCTGCACCGAAGCGAAGCTTCTAAGCTCTCAGCTCTGAGACATCGTGCCATTTACCCATCGAGAACTTGACGCCGCCTGGGTCGGTGCCAGTGGGCATGGGGACTGTCAAGCCTAGAAGGGCTGCTAAAACTTACACGAAGCCCATCAGGTCGCGACGGATGACCCAAACCCCCAGAGTCCGAGCCCCCTTCCCCTCCGCAACCTCGTCTGCTCTCAACTTCAGGGCTCCGGCTATTGATCAGGCGCTGAGCCAGGGCTTCGCCACAGGCTACGGCCGGGGTGAGCACGCCACCCCTGAAGGGCAGAGCCTGTCAAGGTCCAACGCCATATAACGCCAAAGCTAGTTCCAACATCTCCCGAGTCATTCTCAGATTGAAATCTAGACCAATGTCTTTTTTCATCCGGTACGATCCCGTCTGTGGCTGCATCAGAAATATCACATGGACTTGAAAGGCTGCTGAAGCAACAGTCGAGGGCATTCAGCTACATTGCGGACTACCCAAATCACGCCGGTCCGTCATTTCCGTCATTACACCGTTGGTTAAGCACAAGCTCAGAGTCGTGCGGGCTTTTCTCATGCATCCGCCGCTGTCTTTTAGAGTCAAGTTTCAAGAAACTCGTAATCGCTCGGTTGAGGAGGAACGTTTACGGCTTGGTCGTGTTCGAACTTACGGGCTGCAGCACGCACTACTCGCGAGACTGCTAGACCAGGTCAACAATGCGCACTTTCGGGACCAAGTAAACCGCGCCTCTCTGTCGAAAACCAAGCACATTGCCTGCAGAGTCGAGAACATGTCGCAAGAGCTGCAGCTGAAAACCAGCAAAAGCGCTGTGCTCGCAGTTGTGAGCGCACACGTCTTCAGCCACGTTGCAGTTTCCACCGCGATTCGTGCCGTCTCAAAGTAGCCGTCTCGGCCAATGAAGTCGCACCTCACCTCGCCAGCCGTACATTCAGCTTTCACAGAGGCCGGTCGCACCAGCTCTTAACATTACACAATTTGGCGGATTGGAAAACTCGTCATTCAGCACTGCTGGACCACTAAAGGAGTAGCATCCACTGCAGCTCGGTGCCTCGTGACCCTTCTCTGTCTGTGCCCAGACAAACCACGCACTCCACGCATCATCAAGCCTCAGTGAGTATGACTAGCTGTGACTACCTGCACCCAATGCTTTGCTGTTCCGATTACGGATTCGCTGAACGTAGTCAGTAGTGTGTCGTGGCCATCAGCAACGAAGGCTACTGCGATGTGTTCCTCCTCTTATGGCAAGGGCGACCAGCTACCTCTCCTGCCTGCTCTTGCCTTCGCAAGAGATCCTGAGCCTTGATTCTGTGGTGTCGGA
The DNA here is from genome assembly GCA_905221635.1 of Symbiodinium sp. CCMP2456. Lineage (NCBI taxonomy): Eukaryota > Dinophyceae > Suessiales > Symbiodiniaceae > Symbiodinium > Symbiodinium sp. CCMP2456. Next base: position 66,511 of record CAJNDV010037662.1, on the reverse strand, counting down.
GAGTCGCAAGCAAGAAACCAATCTCTATTCAAAAGGTGCCAATGACTTGAGGCTAGGTGAAGCCTTGCCGGCTGCGACGAAGCAGCTCCTCAAGGGGTGGCCCCTCGCCCGCTCCGTAGTAAACACCTCAGCAGTTCCGAGCGAAGGCTGGACTCCCCTTTGAACACTTAAAGGCTGCCTCAGCCTGCCTTAGCCTGCTTGTAAGCCTACTATATAACCTATAACCCTTCTTCAACTTAGACTCTTCAGGTCCGGATAGGCTCGGCATGTCCTTTATACGATATGTATGGCACTTTTATGTGTAGTGTAGCACGGACGCCACGACTTATCAGGAAAGCCACCTTTGGCTTCCAACGCCTTCTTCTCCGCCTCCACGCTGCCGCCGGCACCGCCGCCGCCTCCTGTCGCATGTACTGCCAACTGCCAATGCCTGGATGTATCACCTACATTGTAAGCTTCACTGCAGCTGGTGCCTCCACCTCCCTGCTTGCCCTGGAGAAGCATCTCCTCGGATGGACACAAGTCGGCAAAATCAGCCTTCAGGTCCAAGCCAATGCCAGCAAGCGTCTGCTGGGAGGACTGAGAACTGAAGGAAGTTCAAGCTCTTGCCGTAAGGCTGGCCACCCATGTCCGCCAGGAGCATGTTGGACCGGCGAACGATGCGTGTATCGAAATATGAATACCTCAGCCAGACGAGGCAACAAAGCCGCAAGGCGCCGGTTGCCACAGAACTCTACAGAGCCCTTGCAACAGGAGTCCCAGCTCTCTCCGAGACAGTGAGTACAAAACATTCTTTGGTTCCTTGCACATACCTTCTCCCCGTGTTCCGCATGCTGAGTGATCTCAGAATGTCAGAACGGAGGCGTCAGCGCCAAGCCACACGTTGGGCCCGCGCCAGATGCCCAAGTGCTTGTCTTCCTACAGCATCCGCTGAGGAGATTGCATGCTAGATGCATTCCCACACATCAGCAAAAATGATTGCTGAAGCAGTCCGGGCCACCGAGATCTTGGACATGTTGGCATCCAAGTCCTCGGCACGCACCTTGGTCGTAACCGAGCCTGTCCCAAACTCGATGTTGCAGTACTTGATGCCGTGGCGGTCCCGGTCTGGCACAAAGCCGCCGAGAGCGTAGGGGTCGCCCATCATTTTTCGGGTCTCGTCACCACCAGCAGCCATCGTGGCACGAGTCTTCAGCGTACCTCCGGAGGCCGTAGCAATTGCACCGCCGCCATTCACGTAGCAAATGGCCTTCCTCAACTCCTCGTTGTAGTCCTCCCGAGCTTTCTTGGCACAGAGGAAGGTGCAAAGGTCCGGGAAGCCACCGGCAGAGGCTGCACTGGGGATGATGTAAGCACCGTTTTTCTGGGCGTGCTTATGCAGGGGCGTAATTCTGCGGGACCACGGGATCTCTCCACTGATGTCGCAGTAGTGCACTCCTTGAAGGGCCATGAGCCGTCTATTGAAAGGTGGGCTGAGGTAGAGACAGCATGCAACAGACATCAGCAAACTCTGCCCCGACTGCCCCATGAACCGAGTCAAGGATCCCATGGATATGCAGGCATCGATCATCAGCTCACCCTGAGTGAGCATGTAAGGCCCGGCGACGTTAATGATGCACCTGGCACTCTTGACGAGGTCGATCATAGAGTACGGGTCATCGTAGGACATCTGAAAGACCGGGGTGTCCTGAATTACGCGCTGCGAAGCCCCGCAGCCGTGCAACTTGCAAACAAGGCAGTCTCTGAATTGACTGCTGCGCACCTCATAGGGAGTCCCTGCGAATTCACGATCGCGCAAATCCTGCCTCGAAGCTGACTACAGACAACAGTGTGACCAGTATAGCATGCTCGCTCAGTGAGGCTCCCTTTGCGCTCTCATGGCTCGAATGATGTTTTTCGCAGGTAGCACTGCTTCTGACAGGAAGTCGAGTCTAAGTAGAGCCGAGATGCACTTTACCAGGTGTTCGCCCAGCAAACGCGAACGTGAAGTCTTCCGCGCTTTCTCGGCAAAAAAGGCATTCCAGTCAAACAGCTAACGAAAATCTGTGAGCGGGTGGATGCCAATTGACTCACGGATGTGCTCACATGTTTTGGCTAAATTGGCGCCCCGAGCGACGCTTCAGTGAGACGCGCTTGAGGTACTCCATCATCCTTGCACGACAAGCAACATGCAAGGGTGGGGCGAGAGCACTTCTTGCTTCGATTTGCTACTCCTGACCTGATGTCACACGCCAAGTCGGTGCTGATGTCCCCAAGATTAACTTTTCCAGATTTCAGTGTGCATTGAGTCACGGCAGGGACACCTGCTTCCTTTGCTTCTCATCCCATCCCGAGGCGTCTGAACTGCAACCCGAGGCACAAATAGCCAGTGTAGCCCGACACTCCGTAGAAGACCAAGTCGTACTTTGTGCCATCCCAAGAGCTGCACCAGTCATAATTCCTCGGTCGCTTGGTTGTGCTGGAAAGCATTCTCCTTCAGCGCTCCCTAAGCGAAAAACGTCTCATCGCGCAGATGACCCAAGGACAAACCGTCCTAAGCACTCCCACCCCTTCCTGCCATGCATCTTGTACATGGGGAAGTATGTGTCGTACATCTTCTGCGCTTCCGCGTCGTTCTTGTCTTCATCCAACCTTCCAAGATAATGGACGGTTCGAAAACTGTCAGGCTGCCACCACCACATACTGCCAGAGACCAAGTTGAAACTGCCTAACAAAGTCATCAAGCATCAAGTGTCTCTCGAGCAGGCAGTTCCAAAAGTGGAAATGGCCACAATGGTGTTATGAGGCTACTAGAGCCCGACTACGTGACCATTTCTTGGGCTACTTTAGTGTTACTATATTGAAAACATGTTACCCCCTCCAGCAACCTGCCATCTGCCCCGCCTCCGCTTCGCCGCTGCTAAGGGCTCATACTTCATCATAAACCTGGAGCGGAACGTGGAAGCAACAAACCGCTTTCTCTGCACGGCGTCGCTTTACGAAATGCTTCGCCTTGCACCACACTGTCTTTGCTTTGCACGTTGTGCAACAAGCGGTTCTATCAATTTCTGTTCTGCTGTCCTTTGGCTGCACTTGCTTCGTAGCAACGTACATGCGCGGCACCAGAGATGAGGAGGGACCGAGGTAACAGTGATTTCGACATGCAGAGCTGTCGGCTGTCGATGCTTGGGCTGGGCCTGTGCAAGTAGCAGCAGGCACATCGGTGTCGTTCAGCCGAACTAAGCTTAACAAGTCGAGCTGCTCGTTTGAAAAGTACTTCTTCATGAAGGGTGGCTCCACTTCCTGACATCTCGTTTCTCAGCCCAGTTACAATCGCAGTGGCCCAACATTGTCAGCACGAATGCAAGATCAAGTCTACTTCGCCAGCTTCCGGGCAAATGAGGTCCTCGGAGGCATTGTACGGCGCCATGTTGTCAGCTGCAAGAAACCGGGCTAAGTCAAGACCTCCTTAGTGCGTGCGTCCCACCTAGCAGGTGCGCACCAAATCAGTTTCCCTCGAGCTGGAGATGACCGCGGGGCATGCTCCAAGAATGTGCTGGTTCAACGCAACACCGACAATCGACATGAAGCTGTGAAGCTGCAGGACACTTTAAGAGATCAGCACCGCCAACATATGACAGGCTGACGACGCTTTGGCTTGCCTTCATGAGAACCTGGAAGACCTGAAGCATCACGGAGTCTCTGGGAAGGGTGCTGCATGGCCACGGCAACCAGAGCTATGGCCGCCACGCAAGGCGATGAAGCCAATCCAGGAATTGGTTCGGCTGATGCAAACCATGCCTACGGATCTTACATGATCTTACCTCTGCCTGATGTTCACATGCATGTTTGTGCTCATCCTATTGGTTACTCGCATTATTGCGAGGCTGGTTCCTGTGCCCAGAAAGCAGGTAAGCTGGACGACTGATGAGCGGGATACCCCGCCACCCGGCTCGTGGTGGGCACCCTCGTGTAGTCCTTGTAGACGGCTGCGACAAACCAGTGGTTGGGTCACAGCTCCCGAAAAGTGTCCAGATTCATCTCTCAGGACATTTCACCACTTCAATATCAGAGGAGTGCGGCTACATAAGTGCATGCACTTCCTTCCCAGGCTGCGATGACTCAAGGACCGTTGAAACTTCAATCCTTTTTGGCACCGACATGGGCCGTGGGGCTGTTCAATGATGTTCAATGTGAGGGACGGCTTCTCACTTATCCTCCTGCAGGGTGTGCCGGGCAAAACGGGCAGTGAGTGAGCAGGGCCCTGCATGCCGTCGGAACATGACCCCGCAAGTACATGGGCTGTGACACTGCAGTCTCTCGAAATCAAGCGTAGCGGCAGATCGCAGATCCTTCTTGATGAGGTACGTCAGGTGGCACTTACCGCAGTAGTAGCGATTGAAGTGCATGGCCATGAAGACTCCTTTTCCAAGGCCACTCAACGCAGAGAACCGGAGTTCGAGCAACGCACATGAAGACCCAACCCATTACAGATCTCTCCCGACCTGGGCCACAGGTCTCGTGAGGGCACTCGCGGCGCAAGCGGGTCACCTGTCATCACAAATCACTCTGAAAGAACTTAACATCCCAAATATCAAAGCTCGATGAGTTCCCCCGAAATCATACCCGTGGTCAGCGCTTAACAACTAGTGCCAGGCCTTGTCGTTGGAGTCAACCTTGTAGAACTTCCTAAGTTCAGGGCTCTCTGCTCCAGGGAGTTCTCACGTACCCCGAGCTATGGAAGTGCTGCCCCGACGTGAAACCTCCCACAACACTGGCTCGAACCTTCGGACTTGTTACAGCGGCTAGCACTTCAGGCGGGACAGGCAGACGAGAAAGCATGTGAGGCAGAGCCAGCGGTGAACGTCCCTTCTAAAGTTGGCTTGGGTGACCCTGTCGGGGTAGAAGTCTGCAAGCGCCTGACTGCCATCAAGATGCAACACTGCGAGCTTGACCTTCTTCCTCTTGTGCTTGATCTTCCTGTTTGCATTCACCGAAACAGACACTGCCTTGACAGCCTGTCGAGTAGGGCTTGCATGCCCCATGCCCTTTGCATCTAGTCTCAAGCCGACAAATTGACGGTACGAGTGGCTGAGTCTGCCTGCTCGTTAACAAGGCCAGGCCACTTGGGCTTGGTGTACGTCTTCTTCTTGCGCTTCTTGCCGCCGCCTTCGAGATCGAGATTGACGAAAAGGGTGGACTCCTGCGTGGCGAGATGCAAAAAGGCTGTGAGCATCTGCACGGGCACATGAAGCAGCAACCACCTCCGCTTCTTCAGCCCCCCTGCGCGTGGGATTTGTGTCAAGTTGCCACTCTACGCTGGGTGAGAAAAACCCGGTGGTCGGAGGAACGACTGCCCCGCGGCTCAGATACCCTGGCCGTTGCCAGTGTTGTAGTCAATGATTTTCCTTCGCTGACTTCTGACCCTCCTAAAAGTTAAACTTTTAGCCTACTTGTTTTAGTTCAGATAGAAACCCAAAAAGTTAAAGTCCTAAGAGCCAACCAGAAGAACCAAGTTTCTTCCACTTGTTGCCATCGGGGAAGACGATCCCGTCCCCCTCCCACTTTCCGACCACGCCAGCGGGCCCGCCCTTCTTGCTGAAATCGATGGTAATCTCGTCAGAGCCTGCCTTCCAGTCGACCTTGGCCGTCCACCTCGTGAGCACCTTCTTCTCGCATCCGGGGTTGCCATCGCCTCCATCGACCATCATCTGCGCCTTGTCGTAGAGGTCATACTCGTACACGATCTTTCGTGGGCACATCGGGTGCTGAGGGTCGCTGTAATAGCCCATCCACTCGCCTGCTCCCGCCTTTGCCTGTGCAGGCTCTGCAGAGAGCGTTGCCGCAGCACCGGCTAGGCCCAGCAAGGCCTCACGCCGGCCTGCTCCTTGGCCTTCTGCGGGAGGCATCACGAAGGCTGCGGCCAGGTAGCACATGCTGAGAGCAGCGGCCGCAACGCCAGCTGCACATCGGGACTTTCGGACAGACTGTCGGGCCATGACGACTTTGTACAGGAGCAGAAGCGAGCTCGAGGCTTCAAAAAAGCTGAAGCACCTTCCTGGAGTCACCGGACTAGCCAGCATCTAAGCGACAGCAACCACGGGCATTATGCAGTCCAGGGAAGGACACAACACTCGAAGTGCAGCTGCGCCCGCGGAAGCGACAATCGCACAACCGACTCCTCTTCCACACCACAGGCAGCCAGGAGCTCTTCGGACTGCAAAGACCTTAGTCACTCAAGATCCACACAAGTGAGCATTTTGTTGCCGACACATCCATAGCTTGAATCCGGGCTTCGCACCTTCCCCCAAAGATCAGCCGCTGCTCGCTACAAGGCACACCCTCAACAAGACCAAGGAATAGCTCGGGCGGACAGTGTGGACACGTTTGCAGTGACGTATACCGGCCGACTACACAACTCACAACTCCCATAAGTGAGTGCCGTAGACATGTCAAACGAGACTACGAAAAGGCAACCCGAACACGCAGAACACCCTGCCCCGTCTGCTTGCTGACTTCATCTGGGGCACTTCTGAAGACCACCTTTATTGATTGGCATGCTACACCCATGTGCCTGGACTTCCTGAATCTGTAGCTGGACGTCGGCAACACTGGCAGCAGACGCAACCTTCCGAGCGACAGACCAAGTCTTCAAGCATAGTATCGTCGCAGCTTCTGCGAAGGCCCGAGTCTAGAGGATATTTAGCGCTGTGACTGGCCCTGCTATGCGAACACGGTTGCGTGCACAACGAGGCCTTCGTGCCCAGTTATAATGACAAACTGGAAAGTGTGGTTCTTCGGGCTTAGCACAGCAAGTCTATGCACAGACTGCGTGGCAGAAAGACTGAAGCTGCTCACTATCAGGCGGCTGCACCTCCACTGCGGAGGTCTCACCAGCTATGCCCCTGACAAAGAGCCGCATTGCGGCGACTGCCCTACCTGCAGGGGACACAGGCCGCTGCATTTCAGCCTTTGCACTACGTAATTCCGATGGCTTGTCGCCCCCAAGCCTGGCGAAGCCAGCAGGACCAAAATGCCACTGAGAACCGTAGCTGCAGCGCGCAGGAAACAGAATCTAGCAGAAAACACTCTGACCAGTTATCGCAAAACCAATGCAATACGATGGGAATGAATGCAACGCGATGGTTAGACGTTTGACAAAACTCAACCCACACATGAAGCACATGCATACATGTAATGTACGTATACCGGTACCTGCACTGTCAACCAGATCGACTGTCGCAATACTGCGAGAGCATTTCGCTAGCTGTGACATCTAGGTCTTGTTTAGCCACCCACGCACATAACCGTAGCACATACACGATCCTTTGCATACGTGTCTGCATGTGTGCCTGGGGGGCAGGGGAGACTCCGTGTGAGCTTGCGCGTTCTTCCCGTACTTGTTTCTTCCTCGCGTTCACGAGCTATCGGACTCCTCCGCTATATTGCTTACTTAAATACATGCTCGTTTATTTGGACTTTCGTGCCCAGGCCTACTTCGTCAGTTGGTTGACAAACGTGTGAGTGTCTACATAACTAACCGGTTAACTCGTGATTTTCTAACGAACTTGCTATGATAGCCTAACGTGCAGTGCTTTGGAAACATAGCATGTTACCACCACAAACACGACGGTAGCCTGCGGTTCATGCTGCGCCAACTGATGTTGCCCTGGCTCTTCACCTTTTTGGATAGACCAGCTAAGGCTAAGCGAAGGTCATGTAGTAAAATGGCCTTTCGGACCATTGCTGCACAAGACAGAGAAGCGTTGCCTCACTATATCACGGTTTGCCCTGCCACCTTGCTTCTGTGAGTAATTGGCTCAAGCTGATGCGATTTTTGTTTTCGGGTACTCTGACCGAAAGCAGAAGCTCGCGGGCTTCTCCGACAGTTCAGCATGGAAGGAAAGGGAAGAATCCTGCAGAGGCTCAGCTCAATGTGCAGGACTCCGGTGCATTTGCTGTGGCGGCAGTATGTGGATGCCCTAAGTTTCTTCTCACCGAAACCACATACTGGGCCGTGAGGCGTGGCTGGCAAAACCGCCGCCAGATGCGCGTTTCGCTGCAACAGGCATAGACTCACAATGGCCATCGAAAGGATGCACGTCAGAAGATCACGCTGGCTTTGCCGTGACCGGCTCACGTCTTGAGCGGAGCCTTCTTTTCCTTGTCCTAATACCAGGAGCACAAGCAGCGATTCTCTTGCTACTGTAACCCACATTCACTCTTCCAACTTGTTCATTTCCACGAGTTTTTCTTGCAACTCCAGAAGGAGTCTGCGCCTTCTTGCCGGAAGGGTCCACTTGCGTGTTCCCTCCTGCCAAAGTGGTGCCTGTCTTCTTCCCGTGCCTCCACAGAAAATTCGATGCGGCCGGGCCCACAAGCTGTCAGACTTACCCGGAGAGTGGGACAGTGCATCAATTCAGTACCCGGCATTTTCTTCTGCTTCTCAGCCTTTGGGTCTCTCAAGCAGAAGCCAAGGCTCCAGAGCTGAGAGTTTAAGCAGCTGGCTGCGGTAAGCTTCGTGATTTGCATTACATCCTCGTCCTGGAGCTCGTGCTTCAGGCCTCGTATGAAGGATGGCATCTTGGAGTTCGACGTGTTCTTTCTGGGGAGCCAACCGCACACTTGCGGGGATGCACGGACGCTGGAGCCCCACACCAGCGCTGACCTGCAGCTGCAGCACTGCAAATCCACAAAAGCGGCGCTGTGAACTTGGCAGAAGCCGGCAATCAACGATGAGCCAAGAAGACAGCTTGGGGCCATGCTTGAACTCGTCCAGCAAACTCCTCAAGTCTCTCTGTCACAAGCACACCCTCCGAAGGCTTGGCATCATCCTGCTCTGTCAAGGTTTCCGACAAGCAAAGCCTGCCCAACCGAGAACAGAGAGGACTCTGTCAGAAGTCGTCGGAGCCACATGAAGAAGATACATACATGGACAAGATAGGAACACACAGGAATGGGAATGTCAAGCGTCTTGTGAAGCAGGCCGACGGCGTTCTCGACCGACATGGTCTTATTGCCGCGCTGGCAAGTCAGAACTATCCTTGGCAAACACCGCGGTTTTGACTATTGAACTTTACAAAGTCTCAGGAATTGTGCACCTTAGGCCGACCGTTGCTTCGGACAGACTGCAATAAGGCTAGGACGGCTCTGTGAAGTCGGGGAAAAGGCCCTGCAGACGAGGAGGACAAGCGTCTGCAACCCTGTTCATGCCGATCGAACATGGACGAATTATGAGGGCATTACGACATCTGTACCAGGCATGGCTGTGCATTCTGATACAGTACTCTCACCAGCCCGATTCTCTCAGCATCGATTGGATGCATTGAGGCCACGCTAGGGGAGAGCCCCATGCTCCATGCATGAGTGCGGCAATAGAGTCTGTCAAAGATCATTCTATTCGCGACGGTGCCAAGGGCCTAGGGTCCGTTCTGCCACATAGGCTGGTGAAGCTGCCAGCACTCCCGCGACACTGAACAACACCTGTCGACATTATCCCCACACCGTGGATGATTTAGTTCTCCGGTGCCTTCTTCTTAGTGTAGATTCGGCGCAAGTCCAGCTCCTCGCATGCCCATGCACCAATACTTATGCATCCACCGCTCTACACGTCGCACAGGAGCATCAGGGAAGGAACTGATGCCTGCCAGATTCTTTCCAGCAAGCCATCCAAATTCAACCTTAGCGCAGCTGCCCAGCCAGCACGACTGAAACACCTTCTGCCGCGGTCTTTCTTTATTTCGTAGGGCACTCCTCTCGTATCTTCTTGTCGCCGTGACCTGAAAGAATCTTTCGCAGCCGAGCTGGAACAAACAGTTCAGTGTAAGTCCGGAAACCCCTTGCTGACGGAGATGACCACGGAGTAGGGCTGCCTCGCCAACTCCTCGACCTGACCTTGGGCGGGCGCGAGTCGCGACGGCCAGCCGGCTAGCCAAAGCGATCCACATCTAGCTGTGCTTCATGAGGCATTGCTGCAAAGCGCTCTGCACTGCCAGAAATGAAGCATGGGAAGACGCTTTTCATGCATGGCGCACCGGGCAAACAGCTGGAAACCGTGGCTACCTGTGGGTCTCCTACGCAGGCCTCTGTTTAGCGAGTGACCCCAACCACCGCCAACCTGAGGGTTGGGTTGAGGCTCCACTCCTCGCTAATAGCTCCACCTCAATAGCCTGAGATAGGCCGTAAGAAGCCTTCAACCAGAGACACGGCTAGCGGCTGATGTTCAGCATGTCGATCTTGTTGTAGACCTGCAACAAAACTTTGGGACGGGGAACTGTATCTGTTGATCGTATCGTTCACTGTGGGTTTGGGCAGACCTGATGGTTATGGGCCCTATTTGCAGCCAGGCAGCGTAGAGGCACTTGCAGTACTGCCGCGGCGCTGTGCCGGTCTGGCATTCGGAAGATTTGCATGCAGGAGTCGAAGGATGAGGGGTACCAAAACGCAGACCTTCCTGCTGGTTTTCGACTTATTCGACAATCTGCCGATACTAAACCTTTAGCACGCCTTGCTCAGGCTTAAAACTACTCCCATGCAAACGGGGTCCGACCTCCTCCAGCACGTCGATGAAGTCGTCAATCGTTGCATCTTCATTCCTTGAAGAACTGGAAAGCTGCACAGGATCCGAGCTGGGTGGTGAAACACCTACCTCTGGTGCAGGTAGCTGGCCATCCAACTCGGCTTGAAAACCCTGGGGCTCTGAGTGAAGGGCACGATGATGTCCACGTTGAACATCTTGTACCTCCAGCTCACGGAAAGCTGCTTGCACTGTTGAATGCGGTGTGTTGATCATCGCATCAGCTGAGCCGACCACTGACGCAAGATCGAGAAGCACACATCCCCATTGAGCCTAGGGTGCTTAGAGTAGTTTTGATCGTGCACCTCAACGTTAGCACTCGGAGATTCCACCAAAACAGGCCACGCAACTGCCCTGATGCGCCTTTTCTCAGTTAACCGACAAGAAAATCTTGTGGAAAATCCAGAAATGCAAGCACAGTCGATCCAAGCTAGATCCCTAAGGCCCGCTCATCAGCCTCTCGGCCTTCGAATGCTGAAGCAGCACAGAAAATCGGAGAGATCGCAAGCGCTGAAGCGCTAGCGGAGAAAGGAGTGGGATGAACCTCCAAAGGAGCACAACCTGGAAGCAAAGCTCTGCAAATCTCCTCAGGAGCTATACAGACGCTTTCCGGACCCCGGCACTTCTCCACCTAGCTCTGGTTTCACGCGCCGTGCTGGGGACCGCAAGCTGAAAAGTCTCTGGTGCCTCCGCTTTGCCCTTGGCAAGGAAGGCCCAAAAACGGCTCGAGGAGAACTGCAGCGCGGCTTCGAGCCCGGAAGGCTTCAAGGAATTTCAAGGAATATCCTTGTCAGGATCTCAAGGTTTTCGATATATCTACAAGGCGCCCTTGCATCTCCTGGTTTGATCTGAATCGAAAACTCCCATTTTGTACATTGTCGCATGAAAGGTCCGGCAGACACCCGATGTCAGCTTGCTATGCAACTTTGCTGTCTGTCGTCTGCGGAACATTTCAAAGCAAGCACAGTGGTGCGACAAGCGATCAAGGGTCCACAAGACTGTTTAAGCAGATCTTTTAGCTAGTGCACCTTGTTGCCCGAGTTGCCAAACGCAAGCTGACATCTGTTGCTGTGCCAGCAACTGTGCCGGATGTAATCGGTGATAGTCTAGACTCTCGAGGTGGACATAGCTGTCATTGTTACACACACAGTTCATGGCTCTCTGCTCATGGATCTGCAGCATGCAGTCTGTAGCTAAGCCCTACAGCCGTGAAGCCACCTGTAATCAAGCAATCCCGCGTGGTCCACGGAAGAAATGCCTGAGCAAGGATCTGTTGCACTCTGTGCGAAAGTGGAACAGGCAGCGTGCCTCGCTCATCTATTTGGCGTGAGCTGCTTCAAGTAGCCTGAGCGGGAATCTACAACGGTCGGAGCCGTGCCTTCCACTGAGCTCGGCCGAAGACGGATAAGGTTCGATACTGCCTAGTTGTGGATCTTGATGCACAGCTCAATCCAGGTGGCTCGGAAGGAGCGAGGCAATCCAACAACCCATCTTGAAATGCAAACACACTAGCACGGCAACTATAAAAACAAGCGATACAAGCTAATCTCCTTGAAAGGAAATCTTCGTTCAGTAAAGGTGCCTCGCACATCTTCCTGCGAGCAAGCATGCAGGTGGGGTTAGCCCTGACATATCCAGTTCCGGGCACAGGCCAGGAATGAAACCTTTCATGACACGCTACTCAAGGGTATTGACTCCCTCTATATGCCGTATGGATCGCAGCGTTCTTCTCTTGCTTTCTCAAGCTTCTACATGCGTCCACATATCAAGGCCCAGACAAGGCAGATGCCGGCGGCCATGCACACGTTCGCATGAAAGTGTGCATGTCTGAGCATGTGCATTTTAGACTCTTCTACATGTATATGTATATGTTTACCCGGTAACCCTGTTTTTAATATACAAACATACATACCTCTTCAAACGCAAGAGGTATCGCGGTGCGTGCGGTGAGCAATCAATGATCGGCAAGTCTGGCCTGCATATGCCTGCATGCTAATTCCGGCACCCAACACAACTCTTAGTCGAGGAAGCTGACAGACTTCTGGTAGCGAAGACACTGGGAACATGAACCTGAAAACCATCAGAAGCAAATAGCCACGACACTTCAAACTTCAATCTCGTATGCAGCAGGACTGCATTCAGAGACGGTCTCTTCCAAATATGAAAAGTGTCTGCTTCAGGCAAAGGGCCGTAGACGCTGGACAGGTTCTCCATCTGACCTACACCCTCATAGATACCTTTCACTGGCCCCTACCACCAAACCGACAAACCCAAGAATTGGCGCAGAGGTCCCGCCCTTTGTCCTGGAGTGTCGAGGTGATCTCCACCTGTGGGGCGCTGGACTCCTCGGCGCCCTCGGATGCTTCGCCTGCGATGGACATAAGCCATCACTTCTGGATGGCAAAAACACATGAGAAAGTAGAAACACAAGGTCTCTTCCATAAGAGCAAGCAAGGCCTTCAAACGAGAGAAGGTGAAGACAGAGACAGTAGTCAGCAGTAGAGAACAAGAGGCCACAAGACGACACAAACAACAACCTGTTGACTGCAAAAGCCAAATGCGCATCCCATTATTCTTGATTGTAGATTGAGGAACCGTGTGGTGAACAGTATATGCACCACATAAAGGACAGATGGCAGGGTGTAGGGCAAGAACTTGACCCACCTCCGTTTGTAAGGTGATAAACAGATGCAAGCACGGAGGCTACAGCGGAGCACGGTGAAATACAGAACAGTGTGTAACAGCTGCCATAACGTCAGCAGAGCTGTGTGTTGAGCGAGTGAAAAAGCAACGTATGTATGAGTATGCGTGAATATATGTAAGAATGAATGAATGCATGGATGAATGAATGAATGAATGAATGAATGGATGGGTGCATGAATGCCTGCATGCATGGATGGATGAGGATGGGGATGGGGATGGGGATGGGGATGGGGATGGGGATGGGGATGGGGATGGGGATGGGGAGGGGGAGGGGGGTGGAGATGAGGAGGATGGGGATGAGGATGGGGTGGGATGTGATGGGATGGGATGGGATGTCATGGGATGGAACGGAATGCGATGGAAAGGATGAATGGATGAATGGATGGATGCATGGATGCATGGATGGATGAATGCATGGGTGAATGGATGAACGGATATATGAACGCATGGACGAAGGGATGGATGGATGAATGAATGAATGGATGAATGGATGAATGGATGAACGAGTGAGTGAATGGATGAGTGAATGAGTCAAAGAGTGAGTGAGTGAATGAATGAAGGAAGAATGGAAGGAAGGAATGAAAGAAATGAAGCGACTGAACGAACCAACGAACGAACGAAGGAATGAAGGAAGGAAGGAAGGAAGGAAGGAAGCTACAAGGTATACATGTGGGCAGCAAGGACAGGAAGCATGTGGGCATTTTTTGGCTCCCACTTGGCACCGTCAGGCGAGATGACACTGTGTGGGCATGTAAGTTTGTATTTATGTATGCATGTATATATGCATGCATGTCTGTCTGTCTGTCTGT
>CAJNDV010037662.1:2436-48909 GCA_905221635.1 Symbiodinium sp. CCMP2456 | reverse complement strand
CTGCTGCTGCTGCTGCTACCACTACCTCCACAACGACAACTTTCTGCTGTTTGCTGCTACTTCCACTAACTGCTCAGGCCGCAATCCAGGGCCTCTGTACTGCACGGGAACGCCCTCGGTGCGGAAGGAAACACCCATCTGCACCACATCCTCCCGTCGGAGCTGAAACTCCTGCGAAGAAGCAGGAACGACTGCTCGGCTTCCCATGTATAGGTCGGTACCATGTTTAGGGACGGCCACAAGGAGCCTTCCATGACCATGACATGTTCGCAACTTGCCCTCCCACGGCTCGGAAAGTCATGGCCCACCTGGAAAGATATGTTACTCCCTGAGGTTCTCCGTAACCCCTGATGGAGCAGACTTCGGTTGCATGACTTACCGGCAGATATGTTCACCTCTTTCACAAGTTCTTGATGTAACCATGCCACCCGTTTCGGCACCCCGATTTCAATCTGGGCTCGCCAAATACTGAAGCCTTGAGCTTGCGCATCCGGGTATGTCCAGAAAGCAAGCTGTCCTCTGGGTCGTCAATGGGCACGCCATCCGCTCGAACCTATCGGTGCGAAATGTTCAACACCAAGATTGGGTGCTTGAACTCTTTAGCCAGGTGGTGAACTAACAATTTAAATAGTGCACATAATTTGCCTTGTAAAGACGAGTCCTCTGATTTTGGTCGCATCTCCAAGCACGTACTGTCTCGAAACCACCGAGGGCATGGCGGGCTTGAAGGCATTGAAAGGCATTCGGAACTTGCCTGGGAGGTTCCAGTTGCCATTCAAACTCCATGAAGGTCTAGCCCCCTGCCCACCCCCTCTGCAACAGGCTCAACTCTCAATCTCGAAGCCTGAGATCTACAACCTTGACCTCCGGAGCACAACGTTAACCACAGACAGGTCCAATACGTCTGCCCAGTGACACCAGGAGCTAGCCTTGCCAGGCAGGGAACATGGGGCTGGAAGTCGGGACAAGGTGGAAAAATTATCTGGACGATTAGACTTATCATGATGCTGGCAAGGATGGCGATACCGAGGAATGTGGAGCAGCACGAGCAGGTTATCAGTATCATGACGGAATCGACAACACAAGCTTGGCAAAACATGCAAAACAGCAGCAATGATACACATGCACTAATCGCAAAAACCTGACGAAAGCACGCAATGACACACACTAGCAAGTAATATCGCAGGAGTGTGGAATAAGCCAAAACCTCGCAAGAATAGATGGCGACTTTGCTATGATCACCGTCGAAAGCTGGAATGCAACAATAATCGCGCAATCGAAACAGGCTTCCACGAACGACAACGACAAGAACAACCTGCATAGCTGCAATGAGACTTGAGACAGGTAACAAGAAACAAATCGTTGTTTGCATCAGTGGCCTTACCAGAGGCAGACTTAAGCTGCCGCATGCTCCGTCCCTGCACCAGGAACAGAAAAATCCTATGCCCGCTTGCCTCGCACACGAAGTCGAACTCGAACTGAACCCGCGTCTGCTCCTGAAGATGGAAAGTTCCACCAACATAAGGCATAGAGCGTCGAGGAGGGTGTCATGCAGAAATCTCGCAAAACCCACGCTCCGTCCAGCTCTTCTGAGCAAGTGAACAGTGGACCTACAGCATATGAGCCCAGGGGCGAAATCCGAGGTTCGCAAGAACCATGAGAACCTTGGAGTATCGATCACAATGCTGCGCATCGAAACTGCCACCGCAAGCTTTCGCCACACATCCGTGTCCACAAGAGTTTCCGGAGCCGACTAGTGCCAAGTAGCTTGTTATTGACCGCCTGATTGTAGACCGTGACGATGAGCCCTCCGAACTTGGAGAAGTTCAGCTTCAGTCTCGGTGACCTGGGATGCGGCCGACTGAAGCAATGGCTGTTTTAGAGTCTTGTGGTGCGCATGACCGTATACAAGCATCTCTGTGTATATATGTATCTAGAGTGACTTATTCATCTATGTGTTTATGTGTGTACAATGTATGAGAGTGTATGTACGTGTGTGTGTGTGTGTCCTCCTGGCGCGGCTTGCATCGAGGGTTAGCAATGAAGCGGCTGTCAGTCTTGACATTTGACGAGCCCATTTTCTGGCCTGTGGGGCCTGTATGTTTCTCGGTCTACAGCTCGAGAAGAACACAACCAGATTCAGAGGCTAGAGAGCTGCCCGGGGCGACATGTATGTTTGACCAGATCTTCGCCTGGCTTGCCTGGCATGGAATCTGCACCCAAGATTCACCGACATGCCCCACTTGAATCGAGGACTTCATCAATCGCTGAGCAGTGTCAGAGACGCCCTTTCATGCTCTGCAAGGCACCGGAGCTGGCATTGGCCCATGTCCTGTTGAGATGGCATGAAACTCGAGTCTTGGGCAGGATGCACCAGCCACTGTGGCATGTTCACAAGATGCTTCTCAAGTTGTAGCTTAGATTTTGCAGACTTGCTGAGGGAACGCGTGATAGTCCGGGTACAACCACGATGCCAGCACGAGGTCCAGGACGTCGGCTTTATGCTTGAAGATTCGAGTCGTTGAGTGGCGATGTTTCGAGGTGTGCCGCTAGCTTCCAAATTTTAGAGTCTGAGTCCTTGAGCACTATAGAGAATCAAAGGCCAACCGGGATGCTAAGGAGGGAAATGCCCCGAAAACGTGCTTGGTGGGCCTGCTCCCGTCGATTGGAATAACTCCACAATTCACGGATTTTGCCGACTTCACGCGCGAATCCGTGGAGCATCAAGGCTCCCATTGGAACTCTTTTGGTGTCCAATCTCAATCGTCGTGGCTACTGAGCATGCCGAACTAGAAGCAAAGCGAAACTACCATAAAAGATCAGGCACTGCTCAGAAATGCAGACGCTACGTTCATTAACAAGTTTTAAGCCGCTACCCGCCTCAGATTCGTCCGGGTTTGTGTTCGTTGGCCAGCCCACACCGTGGTCTCTGAGGCTTGGGACAGGACGTGCTGGCACCCTTGAACTACTGCGCTGGTGGGCTGCAAGTCATGGCATGAAGCTGCCTGCAGACAGGGCATTGCACGGAATGGGGCTGGCACCTCCGTGCTCGGTGCTCGTACCAGGCCATAATACAGGCAGTGTGGAAGCTGTGGCTGCAGGGCAACTTGCTGCCCGGGCCGTGGATCCGCTCCAAGCAAACGGCACAAGTTGCCTCGTTCTCGGTGTCCGAGACATCGTACCAAGCCTCACTTAGGGCAGAAAGGGAGAACTCCGAAGGGCTGGCTTGCTCTAGAGCCCGCTGCACTGCGATGGCTGCGGACCGGCTTACCAGCGTAGCCACCAGATGTTGCAGATCGGACATGGGGCCATAGTACCACAGGGACGTGGGTTGCAGCTTGAGCCGGAATATGCCGAAGCGCTACCTCTGAAGGTCCGCTGGTCCCCTTGGCACAATCCTCACAGGCAGCCGTCAGCATCCTGGCCTCGAAGAATTGGCCAACGAACAGAGCATCTCCGTACCTGCCGCAGCAAGTCGGACATGGGAAGGCGACTACCGGCGCCATGAAGTCTCAATCACGAGTTTTCGTGATGGGTTGAATGAGGCCCCCGCGAGTTGCGCGTCCAGCCTGCGCGAAAGAACAAGCTACTTAGGATAACGGAAATCGAACGGACTTTCAAGCGCCAACCGCTAACCGTTGACTGACTTCAGTTCTAATTCTGCAAAAGCTTCGGAACAGATCCAAACATGCTACCTGAACCAATTCCAGTACAGTGATCCTGTCGGTGTCACCAGGCTGCTACGACGAGGCCTGCACGCTGGACACCATAACACCTGCAAGGGACAGCGCTCTGGAGAACAATACAGTACAGAAGAGTTTAGGGGGTCAGGCAGGGTCGAGCACGTCATGAACCAACAAAAGACACAGAGACCAGACAGAGTGCGTCAGCTGTTCAAACCCAATCCAAGCAGCATCGGCCGCAGCAACAACAGCGAAGCAGCGGCATAAACATACTCGTCGCGAGCGCTCACGCAACGCAAGACATGGTCAGGCGACAAGGCCAGCTTGAGAGAGAGCAAAATGCGAGAAAAGACAGAGAGTCCATATTCTGGCATGTGCCTGGCCAAGACATATTAAGGTTCCAATGCATCGCTATTGTACGCACCAGGAGAACAAGTAAATATCTTGCATGTAAATAAGTAATTCACATCAGCTTCCTTGCAGCGTGATAATGATTCTGGGAAAGACCGGAAAATACCACCTGCAGGACAGCCCTTCATAGTCAAGCTTGGCGACATGTCTGAGGGGTACTGTCGCTCCAGATCCCACAGCTCGAAATCCGTCTGCCGCTGGAAGTTGAAGACCTGCACCTCGGAGCTCGCAAAGCCACATGTTCATAAGATTGAAGCAGATCCAAACGTGCCCAAAGCTGTACTGCAGCGCATTCCTGCCCCGCCCCCCAACGTGCCAAATTCTGGAATCTCCCGCGTATTCCTGTAAGTTTGTATAGACTATATCCACACAATTATCTGTACTTCCCTGGTCAAAAGGGGCCGCACGCGGGGGCCCAAGCATGCCCCGTTCGCGGGGGAATACAACTTGTGGCACCTCCAAGCCCAAAGCTAAAGGCACTAAACGTGTACTCCCGCGCGGTCCTCGCCCTGCAGAGACACGATGAAGCCACTAAACAAACCTATCAAATTCTGTGCTCCGCCGTGTATGCGGCGCCGCGCGCGGATTTCAGCCCGGGTTTCGGAGGAGTACAGAATGCTGCACTTCCAAGCCCAAAGGCGTTAAATTCTGTACTCGCTTGTGTTGATCGCACTGCAGGGACGCCGCCAAACAAACCTAACTAAATCAAATCCTGTGCTCCGGCGCATACGTCTCACCGTGCTGGGGAGTACGGCTTCAGCAGCTTCAGATCCAAAACCGCACTCCCGCGCATTCCCGGCCCATGCCGGAGTACAGAATTTGGCACGTCTAAATTGCCAAATTGCGTACTGCCGCACTCCCAGCCCCGCGCCCAAACGTGCCAAATTCTGTACTCCCCCGCATTTTAAGGCTTTCAAAAGACTATACAGACACAGCCACATGATGCCAAATGGATATTCTGCCACCGGAGACCCTCAAACAGTGAAAGACCAGACCAGAGGGTCACGACCGTCGTGTGCTTGAGAATGTTACGGGTCGGAGTAAACTGAATGTATTCGGAACTGTCTGCAACCTCGACCCGAACCGCAAGAACCCAACAGAAACCAAACCGCATATCCGCAAACCGAACCGAACCGAACCGTTACATTCACGAACTGTGAAGAAGCGTGCCTTGCTGTTGAAAGCCCGCTGCTCCTCAGCGAAGTCCTGCCCACCCCAAGAGGCGGCGAGCTCTTCAGGAGGGCGCCCCGGTCGAACACACATCCACCAATGAACATACTTTTGCCCTTGCTAGACCGAGCCTTGCGGTAGAGTTGCCATGACCGAAGCACATTGCTCACCACCTCACGAAGTGGCAGAAAAAAATCAATTAAGCAAGCATTCCGCACGCTGCTAGCCAGCACTCGCAACCAAAGTGGCAGAGTCACTCCCCATGCCCTGGCTCAACGCACGGCGATACAAAACCAGGAAATACTGGCTAAAAGTTAAAAGCTTTATGGCTTCATGGGTTAATGGCTTTTATGCCTCGCCAAATTCCTCATTGGGCTCGTCGCAGTCACAGATGACAAGCTTGTCCACTCCCGCAACCTGAGCGTGGGGGAGAGGGAACGAGGTGCGTCTCGCGGCCACGGCAGCCTTCCGAATTCAATCAGGCGGGCGGCTGCGTCGTAAAGGCTGTCCGGGACTGTCCCGAGAGACTCCCTCGGACCTGCAAAGCCACGGCAACCGGGCGAAAATAATCTGAAGCTCAGTCCTCCAACACGTTTCCTAAAAAAAAAAGTTCCAACATGTCCTTGCGACCACATCTTCCAGTTTGATCCGAGGCGACGGCCGGGGTTGCTGCGAGTCCCAAGGAAGCCACGCGTCTGAGCCGTTACCTCGGAAATGGCGAGGCTTCACTTCTTTGGGGCTCGGGACCGGTCACGAGGAGTCAGTAGTCACCGGATTCCGGGCTTGCCAGCATAACCAAGGCAAACTTATCCGCAAGAACATTTCGAGAAGCTGAAACTCTTGGTTCCTGTCCATTTAACACATGACATGTTGCATCATTACTACCGCGGACAAAGTGAATGCTACGGCATCTTGTACGGATCTGAGAGTGCAAAGCCAAGTCTGTCTGTATCTCGTGCACCAACCCCCACGACAGCCACAGATGCGCGCCAGCCGTGGGTGGGCTGAGCAAGTCCCAGAAAGTGCTGCTGAGCAGCCGTCAAGTAGCTCGTGCCTTCTGACAGTTCGCTTCCTCAATTGATCTCTGGCTCTGGGTAGGCTGGAAGGCTCCAAAACATCGTCATTGAAGCTTCTCGGCTACTCCACCACCTCACTGTGCCAAGGCTCCCAAGGATTCCTCGTTGTCGCCACTCTTCAGGACGACGCAAGGGTACCCGCTGGTCACCAGCTTCCTGTAGACGGTGGACGCCCGGCTAGTTTCCAAGTGAATTTGAGCCCCTGCGAAAGGCCTCAGCACGACCTGCCCCGTCTCGGTCTCAGCACCAACCACGAGCACGACCGGGTACTCATCGACTTCCATGTCGGTAAACAAGGTCCTCTGGGGCCCACGTTCTGACAGCTCACATCACCTCACTATCCTATCAGCATACGCCGAGATGCTGCTCCAGGCCCTGGAGGCGCGCAGCCTCCACTTCAGCCGACTCCTCCGTGCACCGGCAAGGTCATCTAATCTTGGCCCGGTGGGACATGGAGCAAGCCACTTAGAGCGTCAGGCGGAGATCGAAAGGTTCGATACTGTATGTCGGCTCAAGGCTCAAGAAGCACAGGACATCGTGACCGACTTTACCTCAATGCTGCATCCGAAGTGTGCGCCTCCGGCCGCCGCTGCAGCGCACGCAGAGTCTGCGGTCGTGAAATATCAGAAACATGAACTTCAGGGTTTTGGGGTTCGGGCTTGAGGTTTCTCGGTCACATCGACACGATCACACTGCCGCAAAAAGCAGTCTTCATCCACACCACTTCCCGCATGAGCACAGAACCGCCGAACCTTGTCCAGCTCCATCCGTCGGGATCGGCCTGCCTGGCGCAGACAGCCGCAAGCCCGGAGGCGCCGCGAGTTAAAGGTCACGGCGCCATCACCGGAAGTCATGGGCTACTCGGGGTGCTGGTTAGATTTGGCCTGGCCGTAAAACTACATGGCAGGACCTTGAAGAAGAAGGTCTGCTGTGCCAAACCGAACCTGACGGGAAGTGCAGCTCACTTGGGGCCCCAAGGCGTCAGGGCAGAGCTCCGCTTCTTTAAAGATTTGGGTGCCCCGATTCTCCATGCCTATCCCGTTCGCGCAAGTCCGAACTGCTCGTCGGAACTACCATGAAGCAACATGCTGAAGACAGACTCCTTGTTGTTGGCTCCAAGCGACACAAAGGCTGCTAGTCCAGCAGCGGGCCCAAAGCTTTCCAAGAAGGAAGGGCGGTACTCCTAGCATGCGAATCTTGCCGCTTGCCGATGACTGCGGCCACGTAATACAACTACAATGACTAAAGAATCTGGCCTTTTGCCGAAGTGCCCCCTACGAGGCACCTGCTCGGACTCGTCGGCGGTCGCGCCGGAGCTCTTGCTTCCCAGGTCCGCCTTTCTTGGCTTTCCGACGAGCTCCACCTGCCCGGAGGCTGCGGTGATCTGTGCTGCTGGTGCCAGGCTGCGCGGCCTCGATGTAGAGTCGTTTGCCCGACTGCGGCAGCCGGTACACCGCACCTGTCAGGCGCAGCGCTGCACATGTTAGCCGTGTTAGCCTGCTAGTCCATACATGTCCATGCTCGACGATCGGCAGATACCCTGCCTCGATCCTTCATTCCAGGCCAGCTCTCCCCTTTCAGCACGCTCAGCCACCCCGGAGGGACTTGCTTGCAAGCCTGCCCCGGACAGAGGCAAGCGATCACCAAGCTGTTCCAGCGAGCAGATGCAGCGAGCGAAGCGATCCGAAATGGAAGTCGACACCTCGCCTGGGATGCATTGACACCAGACTTGGCCAAGCTGGCAGCCCAGGCCTTCCAAAAAAACGTGGAAGGCAAAGTCCATCCATGCGCGTGGGCCCCAGCCTGTGAGTCCATTCGCCGGATCTGCTCGGCGGAAAGCAGCTGCTCGGCGGAGACCTTGGCAAGACTTCCGGAATGCCGAGGCTCGCCTGTGCCACAACGGATCTGGCCTGCGACGACGACGACGAAGACTCTGCTCTTGCAATTGCCGCTCCGTTGTCAGAACGGTGCGTCATGCTGATTTTGGCCCGGAGACTCGCAAAATGCATTACTCAAGAACCTTGATGCCGGGAAGTGTGATGTCTGTTGTAGGTCGAACCCTTCTGGTGGTAGATATCACGATATGCGGCGCATGTTGGGGCAAGGAGCCTTCTCGCGGTCGACTAGCTGCTGCGGAATGAACTCCAGCATTTCCTTGGTTGAACTCGGGCTTGCCGGATCAACGAACTCTGCCAAACTAGCTGCCACTCTAGAACACGCCAGGCAATTCCACGCAGCGGTATTACAGGGTATAGTGGTGTGGCCCCCGTCAGCTCGTAGAACAGCAGACGGGAGCTGCATCAGAGAAGCATACTCGAGTCTTGTCTGCGAATCAGCTCAGACGACTTTCCAGCTTGTTTGTCGATCATGCGCTTCGTCCAAGTTTCTCCAGCCAGGAGCAAGATAGCCCGCAGTGACGTGTCCGGAGTAGGGGCCTCTTCAGAGACTCGATTAGTGCGAGGACACTTGCTGCCCATGTATGTACTCAGATTGCGGTCGGGAGCAGCCTTCACCAAGTCACGAATTTGAAGTCAAAACACAAAATATAGAGTTGAGTTGGACTGAAACTAACCCGGCTTAGGCTTCGCACAATTGCAACAAATCAGTGCAACTCTAAGAACCGCACCCAAGACAGTTTACCTCTGTATGCCACATCAACCAAAGACACCAGCACCACCTCGATAATCATTCTAGCGGAGATGAAGCTTGTGACGCTACCACCCCTCTGTCAACATGTGACGATGGGGCAGCGGTTGAGGGCGGATGCCGGCAATGTTTTCTTGCGGTTGGAAGTGCATGGGTTGGCATCAAGGCATTACGGCCGAAGCTGTGACAGTTTCATTGGGTTGGGTTCCAATCTGCAGGCACCGTGGGGATGAAGGATGGTGCTGAAACTGGATGTCCATGGGTGGAGGTGCTCGGGGTTTACGTGGCGCATGATGGGTCATGCTAGCACAAGACCGCAATGAGTTCAAGCACTGCTTCCCTGAAGAGAACATGAGACCCGCTCCGACCCCTGCCATTGCCAAAAACTCCACGTAGTGCTGCTGCCTCCAACTTGTCGTCGGTGCAGGCCAGACGCCACCTCGTAGTCACTTCTAGCTCTTTGACTCCGGCTGTTCCGTGCTGGCATCACTTGCCGCGGCACCTCCTTGCTAGGGTACTGTACCTTCTGCTCTGGCGGCTATCACCCTGGTGAGGTTGCCAAGTCCTGGCCTGAGCTGCGTGGAGTTCGTCGTGGCGTGCACCGCCCACATGACGGCAAGCACCTTCAGCTGCTCGCAGCTGATCTGGGGTCGACTCCCGCCCTATTACAGCTTTGCTCCCGGTCCGAGGCTTCGCAAGGCTTCTCACAAGAGCACCGACTAACGGGACTCGCTTGGACTGGCTCTCCACTTCGGATAATCGCGGCCATCGCCAGCCTGCTTCACCGTTTCACGGATCAGCTCCCTGTTCTCCTCAAGAGGCCAAAGGAAAGCGCGAAATCTTGGACACGCAGAAAGAGATGTTTGCGGCAGCAGGCGAGTTGCACTTACGGGCTGCTCTCATCTGTCCAAACCCTCCGCCGCTCCCCAAGGCCACACCTCGGTCACCATGGACGCCGGGAGCTCTGCCAGGATCTCACGGAGGACTCGGGCACCGCTGCCATCCTGTGACAGCCACCCCTGGGCAAACTCCTTTTGTGAGGGCAAAAAGGCTTGGAACACAAAGCCGTGTCAAGGCGCTCAAGACAGG
Source organism: Symbiodinium sp. CCMP2456 (assembly GCA_905221635.1). Lineage (NCBI taxonomy): Eukaryota > Dinophyceae > Suessiales > Symbiodiniaceae > Symbiodinium > Symbiodinium sp. CCMP2456. The sequence continues at coordinate 38,834 of CAJNDV010037662.1, read as the reverse complement.
GCCCCGCATGCCGCTTGTCCACTCGAGGCACTTCTTACAGCAAGATGTATGCTGCGGGATCAGCTTCGCCTCTGCCAGGCGCGCAAGGTCCTCCTCGCTGCGAAGGAAGCGCCTCCTTGGTGAACACAGCCCGATGGTGCTACGGTTGGAGCACGGATTTTGCAAGAAGACTTTGAGACTTTGTGCTAACGCAGACTTCGTCTTTCTGGCTGCTCGGGCTAGGGGGAAAAGCCGACCAGTGATGTTGGCCTCGCTGCATCGAACCAAAGCCACACAGACCGAGGAAGGGGACACAGCACTGATCTGGCTGACACGAAGCCCGGGAAACCTTGGAAGCTGCATGCCAAGCATCTGCATCGCCTGTAGCACTCTCTCATCCTGGAGATCTTGCTTGAGCTCCTGCGGCCGTGCTTCTTTCGAAGCGAGATGCCCAAGGATGATGATGTGCCATTCACGTGTGTTTGGCATCAGCAGGGGGACGTGTAGCCATGATTGGGTGCATCTAGGAATTCCGAAACAGAAGCTACGAGTTTCGACGCAGCTCAAAAAGCAAATACCCAGACCCAGAGCCTCGTCTGTCGGCAACTCATCCAAGGGTGCTTCCCAAGCCTTGGAATGACACTTGCTTACACTCTAGGTCTGCCATTCCCCCAGGTGGCCCGTTTGTTGACAGGAGGCCTGAAACGGCTCCATGAAGCGATTCAGGCGTGCAGTGCAGGTTGCGGCTTGGAAAAATCCCCAAGCATGTAAAAATCCCCAAGCATGTGGTTCTAAGTGCGGCTTGCGAGTCACAGCTCCACCCGCTGCGTGTGCCCACCGTCCATATGCCAGGTAAGGATAACAGTTCTTCTTCTCCAGCCGTCGTTAAACAGGAGGTGAGCATGTCTGCATTGCCCGACATGCATCGCTGTGTGCAGACCACATGGTTTCTCATTGCCGACCGTTTCCTAGTAACAATCTGGCACACAGGGGCTAGGACGAAATAAAGCTCTGGTCTCTGAACAGCCTACAGACAAGTCACGATATCGTTGGCCCCAAGCAAAGCAAACGAGGATCCAGGAAGGCGACAGAGCACCCTGCGAGCCTCAGAACCTCCATGGCTCTACTCCACCTTGTATTAGCCTAAACCTTTTCTCAACTGGCTTGCAACGACTATGAGACTCACTACTCCATAGAGTTGGAGGCCGCTGCCGGCTCCAAGGGGTCCAGATCCTCGGGGGTCGCTGCCAGCCCGGCGATGTCGAAGAGGGGCAGCTCCTGCGGCTTTGCCAAGCTTTCTCTGTGTCTCTGCCCGATGTCCGTGACATGGAGCCTTGTTCAGAGACCCACCTCAGCGTGGTGTAAGGTAAACCCCTTTATGTCCACATGCGTAGTGCCGTGACGTCTGCTCTGTCAGATGGCACGCACCATTAACAACACGGAGACTACACCGAGCCAGCCGACATGCCCTCAGCATCCACCCGTGCTCGTAGTCCTCGAGCTTCGCTTGCCAAGCCTGCCAGACAGGGCTTTGAAGCTAATTTTCCCTCAGTTGTGCAAAGAGTTGCTTGGTACGGTACAGTCGAGTTTTAGTCAGTCAGGGTTTCCAGTGTACATGAATGGATCAGCCCCTCCTTGCTCATTCTGTCCGTCTTTTCTCTGCGACTCACCAGCGCCACATCCACATCCGGATTCGGCACCACGTGACCTGAGGAGCGGCTCTCTACCTGTGACCAGCATTTTTACACGGCAAGGGACGGAGCTGCGAGGAGGATCATTACGGGCAACCGTCCTAGAGAAAGAGCAGCTGAGCATGCACGCGTCCTGCAATCGAATCACTGAAAAAGTCGAAAAGCACAGGCTTCCGAGGCAGACTGTAGGGACGTCTTGTATCATCTATTTGGCCATGCGGCGCAGGGCGGCCGAGAAGGGCACCGTCGTGAAACCCTGATCTTTGCCTCAGATGTCAGAAACTGCAAGTGGCTGGTCATTCTCGCAGCCAAAGCCTTACGACTCAAATCCCTCTGGCACCTGCCCAGCCTGGTACAAGACACAACCTTTGATTCGCCCGTTCTGTCTGCCAGGCTGCCCTTCTTGATCCATCTCCTGAGATGCCGAAAACTCCAATATTGAAGCGCAACGAAACTTGCACCGAGGAGCCTCATGGCAAGGCTTCGGCCCAGATCCTGAAGGCAGGCGCAAGGCGCAAGGCATGCGCAGTCCGGAGAGCATTGTGCACCGCTTTTGTCCACTCTCCCGCCTGTCGCGACAGACGAGGGAACCTCTTGGCGATGGGGTAGAGCACGGGGGTCACAACGCCAGACTCCTGCCACCACTGTGACTGAAGCTCAAACCCATGAGCTCCATGCTGATGCCGATGGAAGACTGCCCCCTCTCCCAGGGTCTTCTGCACTGCGGCGGGCCTGTTCCTCCAACTCCTCCATCTGCCGTATCTTTTCGGCACGCTCCTTCCGCGAGCTAGGCGCGAAAGAGCTTTGCTCTGGCGAAATCAGGCTGGAGGATGCGACAAATGCGACAATCTGCAGGGACTGCCGTCTTGGAGAGCTCGGATTTCGACAAGCTGCGACAGCATCTAGCTCCGGAGATTGCATGCCAGTCTACGCACCTCTCCCGCTCTGATAACTGATAACCCCCAAGCACGCTTTCTAGAAGCAAAGCATCCTCAGCCTGTCGTCGCCTTTCCTCCGCCTCCTGGAGTCGAGGCTGCCGGTAGCTTTGTGTTCGTCGCGACTTTGTCGCTTTCTTCCAAGCCAACAGAACGGCTCCCCCGAGATTCCCAGTTGTTCCCCAAACCATACGTCGGGCGCATTCGGGCACCATAGAAACAAGGTATGCCTGGAAACCTCACTCAAAAGGCACTTTTTTATTACCAGTGTTAGTATTACCCTTCCTGCTGTTTCAAAAAACCCTAGTACCAGCGACTTCTGAGCCTCCGACCCTCACGGTCGAAACGCTCTCACTGCCTCTAGATTCTAGACCTGTTACGACCCAGCCTTGCTGCTGCCTTCTTCACGTGTTCGCCATCATCACGCTCCGTAAGTTTCGAAGCAAGTCAAGTCTCACAACTGATGTGCACTCGCCTCCTCTTCCTCTTCAGTCTGCCGCCGGCCACCACGCTTGGGTGCGACTATGTTCTTGACGTCTTCCTCATGTGCCAGATGTGCAGCACGGTGTCTCACTGCCTGGAACCTCTTGGTTAAAGAATGTAAAGGACTCCTTGAAGCCTTCAAAGCCCTCAGTGCCGGCCCTCCGTCGCTTGGACACATGCACCAGCTAACCCTTTGTACCGCACGGAAAACACGCTCCTCAGCCCGCGCTGCAAAGCAATTAATCAGCTCCATAGGAGCATCTCGCAGCCGAGAGCGCCCCCAACTGGGTCCCCGCACATTGAATTGCAGTCCGCTTCTCGGGGTCTTCGCCGGTGAAGGCCGTGCATGCAGGCCCGTGAACGTCGCCGCCTTCCGCCGAGATTGGGTTCGACCAGGGCAGATTGGAGCGCTACAAGGACAGAGAGGAGGGACCAAACCCTACAAGTAGCAAGGGCTGCAAAGACGTGTCAACACTGAGTGCACTGTGCTATATGTGTGATGGTGACAGATGCTTGCAGCCCCAGGGACGCCAGACAACGCACCGAGCAGCGCCAAGAGCGCCAGTGGCACTGCTGCGCCGCGGAGGGCTCTGCCTAAACGGATCAAAACTCGACCCTCAAGGAAGTGAAACCTGATCTGCTTTTAGCAATCAAGCAACTGATCATGGCTCAGCTGCACTGGGACTTACCGAATTCATGCGAGCAGCTGCATTTCCGAGTCCCCACAGGAAAACGACTGGCAAGATGCCCCGGCCGCACTTAGCAGCCAATCCCAACATTCGAAAACGAGCTTGGCTCCTGACCTCTGGCTCCCACGGTTGCCTCGCAGGTAATATAAAAGCGCACAGCCGCCTTCCCGCGACGCCCCTCGTAGGAGACCCCACAGGTCACAAAGCGGACTTTCTTTGCGTCAGTCCATGAGCTCCAGAAACCGCAGGCTCTCAGCGGCTGCAGGCTCAGGCCCGTTGTCCTGCAGCACCACACAGAAATCTCTGAACCTCTCTCTGAGCTGTCGGGCTCACTGCCCCCACCTGCCGTTTTTGAACCCCCTGGAGATCAGCTGGGAAGCAGCACGGCCACCAGATGCATAAAACGGTATCCTCGAAGCGGCGCGGGAATGTCTTTTGAAGCCGTGCCGCCTGAAGGCGGTTTGCAAGCCGCGCTATATGCATTTGGTCAGCCAGCTTCGATGGATGAGGACCAGGGCTTCAGGTCGTGCTGGGAGACGTGGGGTCTTGAAGTGAATTGCAGGCGTTTAGCTCGCAGCCCAAACACCAAGTCTCAATGCACGTGCCTCCCTCGCCATCTCGGGCGGGCGCCGGGGTCCGAAGGCACGGCCTCGGCTCTTGGAGGACGGTTTTCCTCTTCAAATACCAACCAAAGAAGCTTGTGAAACCCAAAACTCACTCACAGCCCGGGAACGGCTCTTCGACGCAGGCTCGGAAGCCTTCCAGGGCTCGTAGCTCACAGCTTGCAAGTTCGCTGCGTGCTCTTTGAAAGAACATCGAGGACCGAAGCAGATGCAGGCCTTGAGGGTTTCAGCGCTGACCTCAGGGGCACTTGAGGTTTGAGATGATTTGAGAATGGGCCAAATTAACATCTCGTGCAACCGCTGAATCCCACGACCGCATCAAGCGGCCCATTCACTGATGAGCACGCACTGGGCAGGTGCATCGCAGCCACGGCCTCCCCAGAAAGCAATAAACCAATTGGGTCAGGCCACACACGTTGCCCCGCAAAGGCGTGAACACTGAGACTGCGGCAGACGGGGCATAGACGTAGGCCCCGTCCTTCCTTCAACAGATGGCATTGATCACACGTGGGCTGACTTGAATCTGGTGCCATCCAAAACCACGAGCTGACACTCCAAAAACTGTCTTTCGTTCTCCGGTTCCTCCTCGACTCGCCGACGGCAAGGACCACAGAAAGGACCATGGCCACAAGGCGATGCCAAGAAGTCGCCCCCCACACAACTTCCCTCGGTGCAGTTCAGAGATGTTCACTCCCAGGCGGTCTCTCTCTCTCTCTCTCTCTCTTTCTCTGCCAGGCAGCGGAGCAGTGGCAGCACGTAGAGCCCTCACAGCCTGCCTTGAGCAAGCGGTAAAAAAGGCCCAAGACTTGCACTTGTCGCGATTCGCGATCATTCGAATCCAGCTTTCGGGCTGAGGTCACGCATGCCTATGAACCGAATTGCTCCAGCAAGCTGCCGGACTTGCCGTCTTCGCGCTCTGACCTGACAGGGCTAAGTCTAAGTTCTTCTATCTGCAGGCCGCAAGTTGCAAGCTGCAGCTCCCAAAGCGGCGTGGCCTGCGACTCTTGGACTGGCCGTGGGCTTCTGACGGCCCCTCGCAGGTAAGAGTGCTCGCGATGGCTTTCAGGCCGGAAGGGCTAGAAATGTGTTTGGCTTCTAGGATTCTAGGCTTTTAGGCAAATAGCTTTCAGGATGTCGGCGAGCACACACACACACACACACAATGTCTCAGCAGCCCAGCAGGTCACCAACACGTCGGCTCTGCACCTTGTCTTCGCAGCACGGTCGATCTGCGCTTTCCTGAGAAGTGGCTGGGCACTCAGGGCGCTGGGTGCATCAACATGCTTTTTGAGTGCCGCTTATGACAACAAACCGGCTGCTCATGCCGTAGCTCAAGTCTTCTCCCAGCTCCAAAGCATCGTAACCTCAGAAGGCATCAACGAGCAAAGCAGTGCCGAAAACAACGACCGTGCGGTGCTTTTCTGCCTTCATGATGCTAGTCTGGAACTCCGTCTTGTGGTTGAAGTAAACTGTGAGGTCGAGCTTCGGTGCAAAGTCGTGGGTAAGGGGAGTTCTCTGGATCAGGGTTGAATCTCCATTCTGCCCAGCGACGGCTAACACGGTCGAAGGCGGCACGGATCAGGCTATCCCCGGGATCCAAGGAGAACGCGGAGGCGTAGGCAAAGTAGGCTTCCCTGCAGCGTTTTGACAGGTCTCTCACCCTGGGACATGCAGGAGGAGGTGGTGGCCTTTTCATTTCAACCTCTGCCAACGCCGCGATCCAGGTGAGGCTCCGCAGGTTCGAAGCTTTGTTGGTGTGACAACTAGAACCGATCCAGCCTAAAGCACTTCCGGAGCCTACCCAAAGCATAACTAGACCCAGCCTCATGAGGAAAACCAAACTTGAATAGACATCACAAACAAGGCTCCAGAACTGCAAGCGCTGCATTGTGAAACTAAGTGGACACAAGTTGTTTGTGTTTTTTTCTGGTCATTCTCGTGACTTTCTTCATCAGAACAGCAGCAACAACAGCACAACTTGGTGCGACAGTTCGGTAATTTCGGTAAAACTGCTCACACTAGTAATTCAATCCACTGCTCTTCCGACTTCTTCCAGTGATATCTCAGAGACCTTGCCCTTCCGCACAGAATTGACCACCTTCAGCTGTGTTCCCGGGGCAAGCAGACTCTCCTTCTCATTCCCGTAGAATGTTATCTCAGAAATGTCAGCGGCTGTCTTGGTCTTGACTGTGAGTAATGTGCAAGCACTGCCGCAGCCTTTCATGAAGTTCTTGGCCACCTGCTGGTCCGACGTGCAGCTGCTGACACCCCACCATGTGATGGTGGATCCAACTGCATACTGGTCGTAGAGATCTACACCAATACCCCGCCACAAAGTCCGCGTCTGCTGTGGCAGGCGATTGAGTGCTTCAAAGAGAAGCCTCAGGTACGGCTTGTACTTTTTGATCTTATTCCGATCCTCACTTCGCAGAGCAGCATTCAACTGCTTGTAGATGGCATTCGAGGTGTACAACATAATTGCACCATAGAGGTGGGATTCCATCGCCGTCGAAGGACCACCGCTTTGCTTCTCCTGGTGCTTCTTTCCGCGTGCCATGGAGCTCTTGATGCTGCCCGCGGGGCAGATTCCAGAACAAGCCGTTTCCAGGTCTTTTGGAAGGGGCAGGGACATAACCCCACTGATTGGAAGGAGTCCATCGTCCTCTGCCTGCACCTCCTCGAAGCCCATGCGAAGGTAGAACTTCAGAAGTTCCTCTTCCGCTTCGAGCATCGCTGACGTTTTGATGGCAGGAGGCACCTTGAAGCCGAAGTCATGCGGAATCAAGGTGTAGTACTCCGAGGAGAGGTCCACCAGCTGCTTGTCATTCTTTTTTGCCAGGGCAGTCTCAATTCGCTGAAGAACTTCCTGCCCCTTCTCGATCTGATTTTCTGTGAGCTTGCCAAGAGGCGCTGACTCGCCTCCATCTCCCTCTTGCTCCTCCGTGTCTACCAGCGTGTACTTGCCAACTATTGGCTTCCAGTCGTGGGCGTCCTTCATGTCGTAGTGCACACCGGACTTGTCTTTGAACTTCGACTTGAACATGGCCTGAGCTGACTCCTCACTCGGGCAGGGACTTAGATTGCTCTGTCCGGTTGCTCCGACACGTCCCCAGCGGGTCCAACAGTAATACTTCGACTTCATGTCTTCGAGAACTTGTATCCTGTAGAATTTGTTGTTGTTGGCACCAACATTTGTCTGGTTCAAGAGCACAGACCAATCGCCAGCCACCGAGAAGGTATCCCGATTTGGCACCGCCGCATCCACAGGACGTGATGTCTTGGCCTTTTTCGCTGGAGATGGTGATGCTTCAGCCGGTTTCGTCACCTTCACCGGCGAAGCTGGAGGCTTCTCGGGCGCTTTCCTCTTGGTTCCCTTCTTCTCCTCTTCAGGGGGTTCTTCCGCCTCAGCTTCCTCATCTTCCTCCTCTGCTTCCTCTTCGTCCTCTTCAGCCTCTTCTGCTTCATTGAAGATGTCTTGCACATCTTCATGGGCCACTTCTTCTGGCGTCTGTCCATCCTTCGTCTTGACATTCCGATCGGCACCCATCTTCAGCAAATACCTCACGGCCTCCACATCACCCTTCTCTGCAAACTGGTGAAGGGCTGACCACCTCCCGGCCGGCTGCACATTGATGAGGTCCGGGTGTTCCTCCAACATGTCCTTTACCGCCTTCAGGTCATACTCTTTCGCCTTGTCCAGGAACTCGTGCTGCTTGGCAGCTGGTGGAATGGCCTTCCGCTTCGGAGCTGCCTTCTCTTTCGGGGCGGCTTTCCCTTTGGGAGCTGCCCTCTCCTTCGGGGCGGCTTTCCCTTTGGGAGCCCTGGCCTTTGCTTCCGGCTTAGCCGCGGCCTTCCGTACCGCCTTGGAGCCCGAAGCTTTGGCCTTGGCCTTGGCCTTCACCCCGCCGCCGCCGGGGGCCTTTTCCAGCACGGCTTCTTGGTCGGCCTCTTCGAGACCATCGAAGCCATCGACGCTGTCTAGGGATCCCATCTTCGAAATGATGTTTGCCACCTGCTTGTCGGTCACACATGCGAGGCAGCGGTAGCTCACCATCGTGTGGTCTCCGACTTCACTGCTCACACCAAGCCTGACAGCTCCTTTGGCAATCTTCTCTCCACATTTACCCTTGCAGGTCGCCCGGTTTGTCGGAGCATAGCTCCAGCCGTAAGTCGACATGTCAAGAACGCTATCTGGCTTGTCTAAGAGTCTAGTGGCCCATGGAGGTTTTGACCGCGGAAGTGTCCTCGTGATCGCTTGGATTGTGAGGATTCTCTCCAACTGATGTGTACTTGTACAGGCTTTCAAAGGTTGGCTTTACAGGATTGCTCATCTCAGCTTCCCGAGGAGGCTACTCCCGTGCTGGCGCCAGCATGAAACGTGGGCAGACTGAGAAGCTGTCTCATGCAAAAGCATATCTTTGCTGTTGCACCTGCAATCCGAACACGCCTCCTGCTTCATTTATGACACACTGCGTGGCCCACCTGAACCGCTCCAAGGCCTCCAGAGCGCATCCTCTGCGGAAGTGTGCCTGCAGACGGTGAAGCGTTCATCTTGCAAAAGGTCAGGCATGTCCCCGACGCCTTCACATTGGTCGGCTCCATTTCCAGTGCGGCGCTGCTGTACTTCAGAGCGAGCTTCAGCATGTGTTTGACCTCAGGACACCCGCCCACATCTGTACCTGCATGCCCGCAACCTCAAGATCTGGAGCCTGCTGAGAGCCCGCTTTATCCCCGATTTTCGCGGCTACTCGACGGCAAGGAAGATCTCGTCTTTGAGGCCCGCGCCCACGGCCAGCGGCACTGCGAAGGTGCCACCTTCAGCGCGCACAGCGCCGCGTTGCCTGAGTGCCAGTGCCACTTCCTGTTGATCTACTAAGTTCTTGCGCCTGTTCAGGTTGCTCTCCGACTGAGACGTCTGTGTTCAAGGTGCCACGAAGCCAGGGTGCCTCGAACGAAGCCTCCCTCCGAACCCAAACCCCCAAACCCTAGACCCACACAACAGCCACCACACGCTGCATGCTGGCTCCCGCTCTGCTGTTACCGGGGTGCAGAGCACCGCCACGCGGTTCCGCTCCAAAGGCTCTTCCAGGAGCTCCTGTTCAAGGGCGATCTGCGAAAGGCACTGCCGGTGTTATGGAGAGGCTGAACTGAAGAGTCTGTGAGATATCGTGAAAGCTGTGTTAGGAGGGAGCTTCACATCTTCAGCACGGCATCGCAGTAGCGCAGCTGTCCTCGTACAGCCTTAGCACTCACTGCTTTCTTCAAACTCAATCGAAGTGGATAATTGTTTAAGCTTTTTTGAGGGTATCAAGCCGTGGGATGCGGGGCCGAAGCCTTTCTCCGGGGTGTGTCACTCAGCTTTCTGCGGCAATGTCTTCTGAGTACATATCTCACGGATGGTCTCGCACTTTTTCGGAAGAGAGCGAAATCATTCTGAGAATCCAAAGCCCGGTACTGCAAAGAGCCCTGCTCGCCGTGGGACACTTCATCTGCCAAGGCACCTCAGTGCCTCTGAATGCTCGTAAGCACGCACCTTCGCATCTGCCTGATCCTGCAAGGTTGATAGCAAGCAGCCATGATGCCGTGCTGCGGCTGAAGGCAGGGGCCTTCTTGTGTTGAAGCTGCTGATTTGCAGGCTCAGGTGCACCTAGTAACAAGAACGTCACCGCACAGCCCTGTACCCGTCGTAGCAATGACTTGGCTCACGTGGAAAATACCGCTGCGCCTGCGGAAACGGGCGGAGGCGGTGCTTTTGGAGGTTCGACCTGAGAAGTCCCGGGCGACTGCCAGAGTCTGTGCAGCAAAGCCGTGCGAGGAGCGCACAAAGTTGTGGAGCCATCTCTGTGAACAATAACTTAGGTATCACTACCCTCGCCTGGCTCACAGGATCTTCCCGATCCGGGTCGACACGGGGGCGCCAACTCTGCAGCCAGAGCCTCAGCATCAACAGCAAGTTTATTGGAGAATGGCTCGCACCTTCCCAGGGATTTGCCTCGTTATGACAAGGAATGGCGACGAGAAGGCTCACAAGGCTTCCAACAATCAGGAATTAGAACAATATCGCCCCAGCAAGAGGGAAAGTCACAGAAAGCCGGGGTCGTGGATGAATGCTGCAAGGACACACAGAGCGTGCAAAGGGATCACGACTTGTGCCTACTTGTGCAATCAGCCAAGTATCTTCTTTGGCTGCTCAGCTCCTCTCCAAGCCCCGAACCGAAGGGAGGGTGGGTCATGGAACACGATATAACATCACAATTCAGAGTACACGAGAAGCTGCGCGACTTGTCAAGTCTTTCTGGTCCTGCCGCTCTGGTGCCGGTGCTGTGCAGACGCTCTGCAACACTTCGCCCAGCATGCACTGCTCGCCGGAGCGCCTAGGCCCAGGCACCCACTTGGGCTCAGGAAGGCCTTAGGCCTACTGCCTCTCCCACAGGCCTGGGCGTCCCCGGACTCCAAGGCAGAGCTGCAAATGTCTGCCGCCGCGCCCAAGGCTGAAAGCTCCTCACTCTCCTGCTCCCCGGTGGGTAAAGATTTGAGTTTGTGCTGGGATGTTCGAACTCACCGCTCGCTCTCGGACTTTTCCATCTTAAGAAATGGAGTCTCTTGAGACCTGCAGCTCATTGGCCGTGTCTTGCAATGCAGGGCACACGTCGCTCGTACTCACCACACCGACACACATCGAAGGGCTGCCTGTCACTGTCCGGCTCTCTTTCCTGAGCATGGACCTGCATTACTGCCTAGTACTTGACATGGGAAGGAAGGATCGGCTTGGCCGAGCCCTCTGAGCACCCTCAGATACACTGAGGTCGCTCGCACACTGATCAAGGATGTTTTTTGCGACTTCCTTCACTGGGCCCCAGTGGCTACACTTCATAGTACTTTGCATGGCAGGGATCAACTTTGTCGAACCCTCTGAGCACGCTCAGGTACTGGATAGCATTGTACAACCGACGCTGTAGCCTCTCGGCTTCATCAGCACGTCGCTGGAAGTTGTCACACATCACAGCATACTGCACCTCGACCTCCGGATCTGATCTCCTCCATGGAGCCGTGCTGATGTCGCCTTCCCTGACTCCGTTGCCTTGATCTTCTCGCACCGGGGCTTCCAAGCTGAGCACTGGTCGATCCTCTGGTCTGCCTTGCTCCGCAGGTGGCGGGTCCAGCAGTTCGGCGATTCTCTCGATCTTCGCCATCAACGGTTCCAGCTCAGCTTGTATCCTCTCCATCGTCTCCAGAGGAGCATCGCTCGTAAGCGCGATTTCGGGCAGCTTCGGTGAAGGCACCGGAACGTCCCTGGGCTCTGAACCCGGCAAAAGGCCGAAGGCTGCAAGAAGCTTCCGCTGCTCCCGCATCATCTCGGCGTGCTGTTCCTTCATCACCGAAACAACTTCCTTTCGGATCAGCTTCTTCACATCCAGAACAGAGCACTGGACCAAGGAATGCATGATGATGGGATCGCGCTTGAAAAAGCTTCCGAGGTTCTTGCAGAATTCGAGATAAGAAAGGTTTCCACTATTATCCGAGTCCAACACGTGAAATATGATTTCCATCTCATCCCTCTTGATGTCCATCTGGTCCATCAGCATCTTGAAGTTCTTGTCGTTGTCATAGCCCTCCCGCATCTCTTCCAGCGACACGGTGCCACTCTCGTCCTTATCCAAGTTGGCGCAGAGAACAGCCAACTCGACCATGTTTTTGGCGCGCTCTTCCTCCTTTCTCTTGATCCGTTGCTCCTGGTCATTTTCTCTGGCTTCGGTAGCTCTCTCTACGATGACCGCTAGGATCAAGTTCATGACGCCTAGTGAGATGGTCATCATGATAGCAAAGAGCATCACGGATATCCAGGGGTTCTCCGCAATGAGCGGCAAGGACAGCTCGCCCCAAGAGTCGCCAGCCACGATCTGCTGAAACAACGTCACCCCGGCACTGAACACATCTGAGAAGCGATACATGCAGTCCGGACAATTCATGCGTTGCCAATCCATGCGCGCCATGACAGGATGCAGGATCTCCACAGCAACGATGGCCCAGAAGATGATGACGAAGAGCAGCATCATGGCTCCGAAGAAGATGGCCTTGATGGATGAGTAGAGGCCCGTCACAAGCAAGTAGAACTCCGGTATGGAGATGAAGACTCGGATGGCCCGAAGCACACGGATCAGCCGGCTGAGTCGAAGAATACTGAGATTGACCACAGAGGCCAGCAGCATGCTCACCCATCCCAGCAGTACTGTAACCAAGTCAATCATGTTCCACTTGTTGCAGAAGAACCCCGTCCGCTCGACATACCAACGAATACAGCACTCCACTGAGTAAAGAAGAAGCAGTGTGAGGTTGGTGTAGAACAACCACTCGATTGAATCAGTGCCGTAAGGACACTCGCTGCTCCTGCCGACATACTCGGGTATGCAGCGGGCATCTTGGTTCGCCTCGAACACGATGAGGCAAATGTTGCCGACGATGATGATGCCCATAACGGTCTCGAAAGACTGGCTGAGAACGAATTTGGCAACTCGGATCCTGAGCGGAGACCAGATAACATTGCCATCGGCATCTAGCCAAGGAGGCCTTGCCAAACTCCGGTAGCGGATGCTTCTCAAGCCTTCCAGAGTTTCGAGTAGGTGATTTTGATTGTTGTCCGTCTCTGCAGGACTCTGGGTCAGACTTTTGATACTTTTGATTCGGCCGATGCCGTCGAAGGTCATGACGGACAGGTTGACGAAGGCTTCGCAGAACTATGGCTGCACTCTAGCTTGAGCCGTACATGAGCTGAAGGGCTAAGGTTCGTTTCGGATTTGAGTTGGCTATGACTTTCAAGCTCGGGATGCTGCCGCTGCGCCCACGGATTATGCAGCCAAGTCTCTGGCAGCACCCTGCCCGTCCCTCCGAAGCCTCGGACCACACCAGCGAAACCGTCATCTTGCGTTGAAAAGCTACCGTGGCAAAAGGCATGGCGGATCACCAACTCTGCACTGAGGTCTGGGCACTGCTTTGTCGCCAAGAACTGGTGCTGCACAAGCTGCTTTGGCTTAAGCAAGTTCACCTGCAGAAACATGCGGCAACGGAAAAAAATCAGACTGCTAACTACCGGCACAGCAATTGTCCGTGGATCAAGAAACCATCTCTAACCCTATTTCAGCTGTCTCAGCTCTCGTTCGTCCCCTCCTTCTCTTCGCTGCCATCCGTACCGCCGTCGCTGTCGCTCATGGCATGGCTCTCTGAGTCTGTACAGGGTCCTCAGGGTCCTGCATGTCAAACGACGAAGCGCTGGCTAAAGACACGTTCCCCTTCTGCCTGGACCTATCGCGCCTCTGATCTCCGATTACCCTGCTTCTGCCGGTTCGGGCCCGTCTGCGGCGAATGGCTGGCACCAGCTAGCATGTATCGGGTTTTACATTCCGGTGCAAGGGTCTTCGTCCCAAAATCTCTTCAGCCTGTCACATACAGAACCTTTTCCAGCGGAAAGCACGTGCTGACATCTCGGTGGCTGCCGCCAAGACTGTGCTGCAAGCATTGTTTCATCGACCGTGAATGTTGCCGCCAGCTCAAGTTTCATGCACCGACAGCCACGTGTGTAGTCCTTCACATCCAGAACACGATAAGGGAGGAGCATCGTCAGAAAACAGAGGTGTGCGCGAAAATCAAACCAACGGATGCGCCGGAGCGACAGGGTCTGCTCTGGGGACGCTGTTCTCAGCGATGCGTCGGTGGCATCTGGTACCGTGCTGGCTCGGGTTTCCACAGAGGAAGGCTGCATGGCATTTCTTGCAACAGAACCCCCCGAATTCTCCAATGGTGACGAAGTAAGAACATCCCAAGTGCGCGCAGCGGTACCTGAAGCTCTGCGATGGAGGCGGGTGCGTGCGAGGCGGGCCGGCATGGGCACCGTTCGATGCCGGGCTGTGCCGCAATAGCTGTTGCTTGGCCGCCTCGTACGCGTTGCACACGGCATCGTAGGCGCACCGAGCCTGCGCCTCCAAAGCTGCATCCTGCGCAAGGTTGGAGGCTTTGTCGGGATGCAACAACAGCACCAGAGCTCGCTTTTGCTGCTCCAGCTCTTTCGGGCTGTAGTGCGTATTCAACTCGAGCAATCGGATGAAGTTCGAGGCGTCGATTCGTGAGATCCTTGTCACCTCCGCGATCAATCTCTGCCTCCTGGTCTCTTCCTTTGCTCTCTGAGCCTCCTGCCTCCGTCGCTGCTCCCGCTCCTCTTGCCAATTTGCTTGGCTTGCTGAGGCGGCATTCTCTTTCCGCTCTGGTAGTGGCTCCTGCCGCCTCGGTTGTGGCTCCTGCTGCCTTGGTTGCGGCTCCTGCTGCCTTGGTTGCGGCTGCTGCTGCCTTGCTTGTGGCTCCTGCTGCCTTGCTTGTGGCTCCTGCTGCATCGGTTCTGGCTCCTGCTGCATCGGTTGTGGCTCCCACTGCCTCGGTTGCGGCTCGTGCTGCCTCGGTGATGGCTCCTGCTGCCTTGGTTGCGGCTCCCGCTGCCTTGGTTGCGGCTGCTGCCGCATCTGTTGTGGCTCCTGCTGCATCGGTTGTGGCTCCCACTGCCTTGGTTGTGGCTCCCGCTGTCTTGGTTGCGGCTCCTGCTGCCTCGTTGATGGCTCCTGTTGCCTTGGTTGTGCCTCCTGCTGCATCGCTTGTGTCTCCCGCTGCCTCGGTTGCGGCTCGTGCTGCCTCGGTGATGGCTCCTGCTGCCTTGGTTGCGGCTCCCGCTGCCTCGGTTGCGGCTGCTGCCGCATCGGTTGTGGCTCCTGCTGCATCGGTTGTGGCTCCCACTGCCTTGGTTGTGGCTCCCGCTGTCTTGGTTGCGGCTCCTGCTGCCTCGTTGATGGCTCCTGCTGCATCGGTTGTGGCTCCGGCTGCATCGGTTGTGGCTCCCGCTGTCTTGATTGTGGCTCCTGCTGCCTCGGTGATGGCTCCTGTTGCCTTGGTTGTGCCTCCTGCTGCATCGGTTGTGGCTCCCGCTGCCTTGGTTGCGGCTCCTGCTGTCTTGGCTGCGGCTCCTGATGCCTCGGTGATGGCTCCCGCTGCCTTGGTTGCGGCTGCTGCTGCATCGGTTGAGGCTCCGGCTGCCTTGGTTGCGGCTCCCGCTGCCTTGGCTGCGGCTGCTGCTGCATCTGTTGTGGCTCGCGCTGTTTTGGTTGCAGCTCCTGCTGCCGCGGTGATGGCTCTTGCTGCATCGGTTGTTGCTCCCGCTGCATTGGTTGCTGCTCCTGCTGCTTTGGTTGCCTTGGTTGTGCCTCTTGCTGACCGGGCATCTCAAACCATATGCTCTTCAGAAAATCAGGTGTTGGAGGCCGTGGAGCACTCACAGAAAAAGAAGGGACCGTCTTGGGCGTCCATTCCAGCTTCATCGGCTCAAGGTGGGCGACATTGATGTCGCGAACTTCTCGCCCTCTCACCATGGCGCAAAGCAACCTACGAGATGTCGGAACACTCAGGAGCACAAGCTGTTGCGCTTTGTTGCTGTCCACAGGTTTTGCCGTGCCGCTAGTATTGCCTATAATTAGTCAGCGGGATCTCGCACAGACAGTGTTTCTGCTGTTGTCACTGCCAAAGCTGCAAGAGCTCTGCTCTTACGGATTCACACCCATTGAAGCTGCTGAGAAATCACGACAGCCTACGTCGTGATCTGCTGTTTTGTCTGCAGTTTTTTTTGGCTCCCACTTGTCTGCAGTTGTTCTATCATTTCCTCAGAATGCAGAATGTATGGCTGCGGCGCTTGACGCAACAAATATCAAAATCACCACCTCATCGCATGCTGCAGATGTGGCCTACAAGAACTCGGGCGACCGATTCCGGTTCTACGTGACAGGCACTGGCTCTGCTGTTGACGCTAATCAACTCCTTGCAAAATCCTGGAGTAATAATCTCGATCAAACCACGTACGTGAACTACATTCAAGGGAAAGTCCTGCTTAGCATCCACTTGCGACTTGCCAAATGCATCTGGTCGCCCCACACTGCCGCTCCTGCCTCGGAAGCCGAACGCTGACGCCGCCACAGTGCCGCCATTGCCGTATCGGGACAGTGGGCGAATGGGGCCAGTGCAACAGAAGATGTCACAGACTTCCCTCCAAAGTGTCGGGATTGCTGTCAGGACTACCGCCTCATGCAAAGCGTAGCTCGTTGTTGTGCTTTCGACAGTGCTACCCCAGCAGTTATCTGCATGTGCTGCCCATGGCGCTGCTCTTGATTCGGCCAGTACGCTGCGAGCGTTCTTAATAGCCACTCTCACCCGGCGTGAAACTTGGCGAAGACAAGACTCTCGGTTTTCGGAATCAGGAGTACACCTTGCCCTTGTGCCTCTCAATGCAGATGCCATTGCCGAGCCGCACTGACAAGCTCACCTTCCCTCCAAATGCCAAGAACATGGAACACTGCATCGATGAGCACTGTTGTGGTCCAGGCTCTGTGAGCGTGCAGGTGGCATTGAACTTGAAGCCTCCGGTCTTCCTCTAGGGCAGGCAGGAGTCGGGCGAGTCAGCAAGCAACTGATGGGCTCCGGACGTCTTCGTGACGGAGATCTTGGGCCGCGCTTTGTTGAGGCGGATGCCGACATCGTTCAGCTCCTCCGAATGTTGTTGGGGGGCCTTCAAACCTTGCCGACTGCTGAAGCACATGAGGAAAGCAGCTGGCAAAACACACACACACACACACCGAGGCTTCCTTGGTAAGCAACTGTCGCTGAGCATCATCCTTCGTGGCATCGAGAACCATCAGAATCCTGCCGGGAAAAACTTGGGACGGAGTGGTCGGTGGAGCCTGGCTTACCTCTGCTGGTACGACCAAACCGAGGCACATGTCAGCACTTCTCGCAGTGGCGATGACTTGACGACCGCGCCCTGCACAATCGGACGGGATGAAGGATGAGGTTATGAGATCTCGCTGCTTCCATGTTTAGGATGTGCTGCAAAGCACTCTCTCTGACTGCCGGCTGCCATCCTTCCTTATGACGGAAATTTCTTCACAGGCTGTAGCTTTGCAACCTGCGTGAAAAGCTTGCCCGAGGAGCTGCAAGCCATCCGATCTTCAGCTGGCCCATCTCCAAGCGCACATTCCACTAATGATCAGCACTTTGGCTGGGCAGACCTTTCGAGGCACAGGTGGCCTCACTTGCTACTGCTTGGGGCATCGAAGCGTCTGACGGCTCGAAGCTTTCAAACGAGAACAACAAATCATGCTACGACCGTCTTACTCACCTTTGCCACAAGACGAGTACTCTCAATGCAGTTGGCGATGATGCCGGCGTTGCTTCATGTGCCAATCACACCGCAGCCACGTGGGCCTGAAGTAACCCCAAGTCCATTGATCCTGCGCCAGCATCACCGGCCAGGCTCAAATCACTGCCAGTTTTACACGACATCACTTGCAGCACTGCAAGCATAGGTGTGCTTCAGGTCCTCTGCCCGCTGTATTTCAGGAGCTGACATCTGCGGTCAAAACCTCGGGCAGCATCGTCGAAGCTACACACAGCTGGCCAATAAAAGCAGTTAAGGCAACAATCCGAGGCAAGGTCTGAGAAGCGCCATCAAAATTTCTTGAGTTTGAGTTTGAGGATTGCTGACGGTGGGTGCACCCTGGAATGTGTGATGAGCAGCCTTTTTAAAACGTGGTGTCCACAAGCTGAGGCACAGGGTCAGAACCTTAGGCACACGACGCCGCCTCAGCGGAGCTGGACATGGTCACAGGGACCCGCAGAACGAGTAGAAAAAGAGCATGTCGGGACTACAGGTCTGCATTTCGTGCATCTCTTCCTGCACCCAGCTTGACGTTGGGGTGGAATGGCCGGCAAAGCCGTCGACGCACTGCGCTGAGCCAGTTCCACGCTACTTCAGCTCGCTATTCGCTGAGCTGAAACGCTGCATTTGCAAAACGAGGCCTGTCCGGCCGGCTCGTGAGAAAGCTGGTAAATTCACTTCAAGCCGTGGCTTCCCGTCTGTTCAGGAGCCCGCGAGTCTGTTCATGTGCTCCGACATGGAGACCTGGAGATGGGCTGTGGAAAGCTCTTGCCCGCACCGAGACTTGTGGCCCAGGAAAGTAAACAGGCGGGTGGGCAGTATTAACGAACAAGTCCGGTGGAACCAGAACCACTGCAAGAACTACTGCTTGCTGGCCGTGCGACGTCAGGCTTACCACCTTGCCACGGCGGCGGGTTCACATGATCCTTGCGGCAAATGAGCCTACTGGCCAAGACGTTGGAAACGGGCCAAACGTTTTGCCTGACATCTATTTCGTTCTTTCTGGTGGGCTCATACAGGCTTGTTCATTTTGATGTGCTTCGTCTGTGCTTCGTCTCCCTTGGTGGGATGTCAGATCTTAATTTCTTCTCACTCTCTTGCTTCTCGCTCGCCCTCCCACCCAGAAAACCCCCGCAGCTTTCCCATAGCCCTAGAGCATCATGAGAGTATCTCACAGAACTTTCCCGGAGTGCCCAGCATCCTATCCCTCGGATGAGCCCGGACCACCTCTACAAGGTATCCCACAGAGTGAGTGCCCACCCAGAGCAGGCCAGCCAACAAGGCACTCCGCATCGTATCCTTGGAGTGGCCACACCATAAGCTTTCCTGCGGAGGACTGTTCGGAAAGCCCGGAACAGGAAGCCAGGAGGGCACATCCAAAGAGTTATTGATCATAATGCACGGCCACACGCTATTCTCGTCTCCTTGTACTCCCGTGCTTATCCCCCCTGGTAGGCAAGCTGCAGTGTATCCTCGACAGTCATCCAATGGAGTATCCCACCCACTGCCTTATTTCAGTAAGGGTGGAGATGTTCGAATAACTAGATCTTGGTTCAGTTCTTTTCACTCTTTCGTTAGTCTCACTCAGTGAGGCTCTCGCGGTGGCACGGTGCACTTGGAGACCTCTTCCATGACGCTAGCAATGAGAATGGCACTCTCACCTGACTCCCTCATGCGTTCCGGGCTGGAAAGCATGCAGATGTCGCGCAACATTGCACGGGCAAATTTGCCTTCGATCTGCCTCGTTGTCTTGGGCCAATTGCATGTAGCGAATGATTCAACGGAAACCCTCCCCTTTCGGATACTCCTCTCACTGGAGCCTGTCGTAGTGGCTGCATCGTGCGTCCGCATACTCAGAATCACGACAATCTTGCGTCTTCCCTTGCAGCATGGAACGAGAGCGGGTTTGTAGCTCCCACGACTTTGCTGTTGCACATCTAGCGACGGCGTACGCGTGCCTGAAGTTGCGCGACAGGTGCACTTGACGGAGGCTGTCAATCTCTGCAGGAGGCTAGCAAACACTCAGCAGAACAGCGAGCTGCAAGACGAACACGAAGCGGAAAGCAGAAAGCAAAAACAAACATGGAAAGTAAAGAACTGCAGATCGAATGCCAGAAGCAGGCACCGAAGACTAGGTAACGCCTAAAAACTGCAAACACAGAAGCCAAGCATGCACGGGAACCATGCCCCAAATAATCGGTACACCCTTGGAAAGTGTTGGCACTTCTGGGGAAGAGGACTAGGTGTAGACCAGCTATGGCCCGCTGAAGTGATTCAGGTTGATTTCAGCATGCCAAGGATAGAAGTTACAAAGTCGAAGACCGAGGTCTACGACCGAAGTAAGCAGCAGCAAGCGACCACACATCGACACCTCACAAAAACTCATAGCGTGCTCTCCGGAAAGTCCTGATCCGGGGAGAGCGCGATGGTGCCCTGCTGGCCATCCCGAGGGCCGCTCTCGGGCACTTTTGCCTTGGATCACTTCCGGGCCGAATTGGGTCAATTGCAGTGCACTTGCACCGCTCTCAACGACGAACAGCTCCAGAACAGCCATGTCGAGACATGCGGCATCAGAAATGGAGTTGTCAAACGTCGATATCATCGATTCTTGCGTGAGGATAGATGGCGCAATGGATGGCCCTCTGGACGGGATAGCCTTCGATGCCCAAGCCGGCTGTGATTCTTCTCCCTGCGACTTCCCCTATCATGTGGCTCTCATCTCCAACTTCAATCGCTCGCAAAGCAAAAGCCTATCTCACTCAACGGACCCGCAGCTGTTGCCGACAGCGATCTCCAGCAAGCAAAATCAACGAGAAGTCGCAACCAAACAGAGAGGTCGGCCTCTACAACCCGATGTGAACATCAAACCGACCGGAAAGGAAAACCTTCACCACACCCTCTGGCCTCAGCTGCGGTTCTGCGCAGCTCAGTGCGCACACTCTCCCGAAGCAGGGACTCCATCATGGCCTGAAAGTTCCGAGAAACATTCCGGAATCAACACGAACTCTGGTAACCTGGTACTGGCCCAGGCTTGTTGGTGAACTCAAGGTCCCGTGACATATACACTTGAAAGTACCACACAAAGTTGCCTCGCTACTGGCTCCCAGTATCTGGTCAAACAAGTTCGCGCGGTCTCACTTATTCTTACGGGGAGCTGCTTCTGCCGAGGGTCGGCAGATCCTTCGAGAGCGGCCTCTGTGGACTTCAACACAATCTTTCGTAGCCTGCAATGAGAAACTACAAACGCATTGCTCTTGAAAGTGCTTGTGTCAAAATCGCTGATGTAAATAAGCCCTCGCCTTTCCACGGCCATCTCGAGGGAGTCATCTGGTGAGACCTCCGGGTTGTCGAATCCGAACCAGCCCTGGGGCCCTCTGCTAAGCTTGTACTGATTATCTGACGATCAGTCATCACCTCGGGAACTCCTGGCAGCCATGCAGATGCCTCCTTCAAAGTGACCGGCTTGGACGAATGTGGCTGCTCCACGAAATCCTCTCCGCTGGACCTGCTCCCACTCACAAGAGCTTCCACGAGAAGCCGCTACCGTAACGAAGCTTCCAAGGAACGCCGCGCCGGCTCTGTGTTCACCGGCCCGGTAGACCGATCTTGTGTTGGCCGTGTAAAGCCGCCTCAGTTCCACGAAGAATGATCTTAGGACAGCACGATGTACCGCAACCGGCCCAACACAAGTTGTGTTGTGCCTTCGAGCCCAAAACGAGCCTATGGTGTGATGCCGCTCCGCGACACGCGGTTCCCAAGAAGCTGGCTTGGACTAGCCATGGATTGAAACTATGGATGTCCAAGTGGCGTAAATTTCTTCAAGTCTGCCGTGACAGAGTCCTAGCAAGCTGGCTGATGGGCGCCGAGAAGAGAGATGCCCTTGCAGTCTCTGTCACAGCTGCGTGCCCAGCATCTATCTTCGAGTTCATGTTCACAAACCCGATTTCCACATGTTTGTGTAGCTCTTCTTGCTGGTGCATCGTACGCAGGAGGTTGTACCTGAACATGCACGGCTGTAGATCCAAGACCATGGCCTGTCCATCAGACACCCGGACTAAGCTTCCACATGGCCTTTCCGCCGACCTCATCCTCATTGGAACAGTTAGAGCACACATCACCATGGTCAGGAGCAGACCACTGATAAAGTAGCTGCTAAAGGGGCCAAAGATACTTGATGAACCTCGGCGCTGTCTTGGAATCCTTGGCATCAGTTCCCAGGTCGAACAGACTACCGCGGCGAGCATTGAAACCAAGATGCGTGCACCCACCGGCTTAGGGGTCGTATGAACTCTTCCAGCTCAATCGTACCCGAACCATCCACGTCAATCATCTGGAAGAGTTCGTTCAAGTCGCCTCAGCAAACTTCAAGCCGCACGGGTCTGCAAACTCGACTCAAGCATTGTCGCTTCAAGGGAGGGCCTTCGTCAATGTCCATGACTTTCAATCGGCTCTGAAGCTCGGCATCGTTGCGGGCTCCGCTCAGCAACTGCCTTTGTCATCAAAATAGTCATGCGAGCTTGGGATTTCGCAGGCGAGAAAATTCCTTTGGCTTCAACCCTGCCGCAGCATCGCGGAGCACAAGAATCATGCCGACCCGCATGACTTTTGCAGTCGCTATCTCCAAACACGGAAGGATCCCAAGTGGTTCCCTTCCCTGCTTCCCACTCAATTTTCATCCAAATTGCTCTAAGGACAGCTGCCCCTCACCGTCCTTGTCAATGCGGTCAAACATCTTCTTCAACCGGGTCCTGGGGATCACGACTGACATGGCCTTGAAGGCCACCGCAGCAGCTAAGCTGCCCTGCCGGCAGAGACCCGGCCCCACCTCTCCTCCTCTCAATACACCCGCTTCTACCGCTCTAATCCGCTCCATGTTACATGATAAAGTCTGTACCGACACTTACGTGTTTCTCGATGGCTATGGCAGCACGTCATGCAGTGCTTGCCCGATTTTGCACGCAGGCTTGTCACCCCTGAAGGTGTCAAGAAGGGTCTACAGTAGACACCAGGGCAACTCCCCTCATACCCCTGGCCCCGTTACACTTCCAAGATCCTGTCAGTCTTCATGTCGTGATCCAACTCTTCGGCCAAGTTGAGCACGTCACGCTCACGGGCTTCTGCGAACTGATCTACCACAACAGCGACCTGAGCTAGCCCATGGATAAACTCATGCGAGACATTCCTGTGTCAAGATTTCACAAATGACACGATTCGAGTCTACACGTTGAGTGTTGCAAGTTATCCCCCAGCTAGAATGGCGAATGCTTAGTTTGATGGGCTTTTTCTGGTAAGGTCATCATAGCAAGAAAGCTCAATGCTTGCCAAGTGGCAATAAGGTTGAGCACGCCAAAAACGATCGTTAGGTAGGCGCCTATAAAGACGATCGATGTTTCGGGCGCTGCCACAATGACGGGAACGGCAAGCTCTCCCCAGCCATCACCCGCAATCACCGTCTTGAACAGCAGCAGGTTGGCATGCATCACAGAAGAGGTCGCAAACTCGCAGTAGCTGCAATCACTGAAGAACTCACCAGGTAAGTCTTGCACGAACGGGTGCACTGATTCAACAATAAGCATGGCCCATACGGTCATGACAAGAAAGCAGAAGCAAAATGACCAGAACAATGCCTTTAAGCATGTGTTCAGCATCTTGATAAGCTTCTGTAGCTCACGCAAAGCCTTGACCTTGCGGAGAATCTTCAGCAGCCGGAGGATCCGTACTAAGCGAAGTATCCTTATGACACTTAAGTGCGAAAAGACGTTTCCAGGTATGAACGCATTCAGCAACACCTCTATGTAGCCACATGCAACAAGAAGGGCATCCAGGACCTTCAGTCTGTCACAGCACATTTCCCAGCCATCGAAGAAGACAGACAGCAAGAACTCCACCGTGTAAATCCCTAGGCACACCTCGGACGTGATCGTGAGCCAGAGAGGCAGTTCCGTCCCTGCAGCACGCGCATCAATGTCACAGCAGTTGGCATACGCATCTGCAAAGATGATCAAGGCCATACAATTGCTGAATGCCAAACTGTTCCTGAACCTGTTGATGCGAAGCTTCAATGTCAAGGCCTGTTGAACCTCCGATTGCGCCCGAATGAAATCTCGAGCTAAGGACTCGCTGACCCTCCTCTTGGAGGCTGACACCGCCGAGAATTCGGAGTTGGCTGAGCAAGGCGAGATCCCCCTCTGAAAATCTGTTTCACCATTGAGGTCGTCAGAATCGGTCGATGGAATCCGCATGAGCGTGCGATTTTGCCCACTGGAGCTGTCCGAGCTGAATTGCGTCCGCGAGTTGCTGAGGCCAGCTGGCGAGAACTCGTCGCGCGCTGTGGACATCGTCACGTCCGGCTGCTAGTGAACATACTCACCAAGAGGCTGAACGGCAAGAAGCTGCGAGCACCACCGTCACGCAAACAAGCCGAACTTAGGTATATTGCCGGGAATATCTCGTGCTTAGGTCCCCGTCTGAGTCTGCATCTCCCCAGATGCTGAAGCGCGACCCTCTGAGAATACCCCATAAGCATGCCGAGAAACTTCGCTCAACCTCCCCGAATCCCGGCACGACCTTCGTGCACACCTTCAACACCAGTATGAGCCGTATGGACCGAAGGCTATTGTAATACCATGCATACGGTGTGGAAACAAGCGACATTGAGGCTGCAAACCCTTCGACCACATCGGAACTTCGGAGCAATTGAAGAGTCCAAGACTGGGGAAGGGGCATGAATCAACACGTTGTCTGTACCATCAGATTCATCAGCAATACATCAACAGCCCGAGTTCGAAAACTCTTTCTATCGAAGTCCACACACGCTGCCGGCGCTGGAAGAGGCGCTTCGAGGAAGCATTGCCTTCTGCTGCATTGGTTCACTAGGCTCACATCACGAGCAAACAACAGCCTCCAACTACAGCAACCACAGGGGCTGCCTGATGTGCACTATTGTGCACTCCTCGAGAAGCAAGTTCAAAGCAACGGTTCTCGAACAAATGTGACGGAACAGAGGCTTCTTTACCGGATGCAGCTCAGCATCTTCGCCACCATCATGACCATACAGGCGATGGCGCGTTTGGCCAAGCAAGTTCCAACACGCACACGATGATGAGTTACCCATCTCGTGATCTTCAAACATCTTCAAACAGTGGATGTACTGCTTACTGACGCCAAGACAAATAAGTCGTGAGGCTTGGTTGAGAAGGTTACACCAAGGCGGGAATCACCAATGCCGAATACGTACCAGCTGTTGACTAAGAAAAAAACGCCTCCTGGCGAAAATGGCGTTGAACAGATATGCGGCGGCCTCCTGCATGCCGGGCCCAGCACTGGCAAAGTCACGCGATGCTGGCCGAATCTGCACGGCTGCTACGCCTTTATGCGTTGTTGTGGGTCAAGTTGAAGCCCAACCATGTCTTGAGTGAAGAGCGCGGGAGGCACGGTGGCCTCGGTGAGTTCTTTTTGTACTGGCACTGGTGGCACCTGCAAGCAGGGCAGCGAAGCTGTTGGAACTCACTCGTCGCCAGGCTCACTGCCCACTACCCACTACTGCAGACGGGGCACGTCGAGCGGCTTCGGTTCATTGGCCATATCCTGGCCTGAATAGCTGCTGTCGAATGTCGTCCTCGTGGACAAAGCTCTCAAGGAGCGCCGCCCTTGTCCTTGACGCTTCGAGTCCGGCGACACATGGCCAAAGTGGCTGTCCAAGCCTTCTCGGAGCAACTCTCCCATTCCTGCCTCAGTTCCGAAGCTGCCGCATTTGCGATCACAAGCTGCCCTCGCCATGCTCACATTTTGAACTTGTTCCGGGTCACAGAAGCATATTGCAAAGCTTGGTCGGTGACCTCCAGAACCATGCCCCGCAGCCTGCAGCGGAGCAGGAACGCTCTCCATCCGTTTTCCTATCCATGGGACAAATCTTCTAAGCACAAAGTCGATCAGATGCGACGTCTTTCTGGGGTATACTTGGAGATGATTGGATCTCGCGCACGGACCAAACCTGCTTCCTTGCAAAACCGGTTGAAACGTCTGATTTGCTGAGCTCCCACCTGACCACAGTCGCCTCCAGTGCCTCCTCCAAGCTCGCATTGCCCTGCAAAAGCCACAATCCCCAGGGCTAGGCACTCTGGGGTGCATTCTTGGATGGATATGAAGCTCTGGCTACATCGCTGCCTGACTGCCCTCATCCTGGTGCTGAGAAACTTTCGCAGTCAGGATTCAGGTAAGTAGACAATAGTCACTCATCATTTGCACGTGCCCGGAGCAAGCCACCCCACTCTGAACACCAACATGCCCACCCATGGATGCAGCCCGCCTCCTTTAGAGCGACCCTCTTCGATGCATGTGGCTGCTCGACCAAATCATGGATGTCAAGGTTCCTGACTCGAAGTTTACTAGTTGCACAGGGCAACGGCAACGGACCGCGCAGAAGGCAGAAGGACGTTGAAATATTATGATTGCAACGAGGCATCCATCCGCCGCCGTCAATGACGGAAGTGTGTTCCACCCAGTGCGAAGAAAAGGACTTCGATGCAGCTGTTGCAGAAACACCCGCCATCAGGCGATCCATCGACAGGGTAAGTCTGTCCTGGCAAAATTTCCAGTTCTTGATCCTCTCATGATCTTCATTCAGGCATCGTCAGTCTGTGATGCTGACAAGTCTCAATTTTGGTGTGTAGGTCTTCAAAGTTTGAATCGCACTGCTTCTGGAGCTCTTCTTGCTGGTGCATCGTTCGCAGCATGTTGTACCTAGTGCACATTGGAACTTGCGCATGTGGCATGCGACATCAAACCATCAAGTAAGTGTCTATTAATCAGAAAAGCTGTGGGGTTATAGAATGGTCCCGCACTGGTGCCGGGTGCGATTGGCCGTGCCATGCATGTCCGAGAGTAACTACAAGAGAAGTAAAGCCCCCTGCTTCCGCCGTGTGCTGGCTTTATATTTCAATTGCATCCTCGATTTGTGAAGCAGAGACCTGGCAACACAAATTTCAATGCGGAACCACGTCGCTTAATGAATCGCGGCGCCGTTTTCGAGTCCTAAGCTCAGGTCTTGAGACCAGCTTCTACTGGGCTCCAGTAGGCGGCGCATGTGGAACACACACACACACACACAACAACAAAATAACTATCAAAACATCATGAGCCTGCTGAGGCTCATGCACCCACCTGCTCAACGGTTTTATAAACTCCGGAGCTTCTATCGTGCCAGACCCGTCCGTGTCGATCATCTGAAAGAGCTCCACCAAATCCATTTCGTCGATATCCATGATACGAAGTCCTGAAGGACGATACAACACCATGCAGGGCTTCAAAAGTCTCAGGGGCCAGCGCTGCTCCCGGTTGCCAAGTCCGCAAACAAAACGCCCCGAAGGCAGCTGTCCCTTTCTGGGTATCCCTCAAAAATCTGCCGTGCAAACACAGAGCGCAGCGCGTAGCGTAGGCTCTTTCTGGCGAAGGCTCGGCTCTGGAACTCGGCATCCTGCCGGGCGCCCGCCACCAGCTGCTCCAGGCTCAGCTGACCCGCTCCGTCCTCGCAGCTCGCAGCTTTGTCTCTTTTTGTGCCGGTGGAGGCTAAAGAGCTCTCGCAACTCTTCCTCGGGTTTTTAAGTGGAGGGTTAGGTGCGCTGCCGGCATGCATCGGCATGCCCCCAGCCACTCAAACTGACATGGTCCGGGCTCTGGGCATGCTTGAAGGCGCGGGTCCTCGTCGATTCGATCAAAAATCTTTTGTAGGAACTTCCTCGACAATACATGGGCACATAGACACAGATACTAAGACGCAGGAGTCCATGTCGCAGTGCAGGGGAGGCCAGCAGGAGGTGCGGAAGACTGAAAGTAATTGTCTACCTTGAGCTGACTGTCGTCTTAGTGTAGCTAGTGTAGTTGTCTCCAAGCCCGGGCTTGACAGGCGAAGTGTTAAGGCTGGTCACCTGTCTGCAGCCACGTCCTGCTCCAGCTCCTGCAGCGGACAGCTCGCGACTCCATGCCTCCCCTCTTAACCTAAAGATTTTCGGGGTACAGAAAGATGCGACTTGTAATGCTCGCCACCTCTGCCAGATTCAATATGTCCCTCTCCCGGGCATCCGCGAAAGTGTCCACCTCAGCTGAATTCGATTGAAATGAGCTTGGCCCCGTGCTGCTGTCGCAAGAGATGTATGACTCACAAATTAGCGACTGCTCGGCTGCCACATATGCAGACAGGAGACTACGACTGCGACGATTAAGTTCAGGACTCCGAAGACTAAGGTCAGCGAGGAGCCCACGAAGATGACGGCAGTCTCAGGATGCATAAGGATCACGGGCACGGCCATCTGTCCCCAGCTGTCACCTGCTATGACTGTCTTAAAGAGGAGCAGGTTTGCCTTCATGACAGAAGTGGTTGCCGTTTCGCAGAATACACCGCATTCCTCAAAAAGGCCTGCGTCGACCATGTCTCGCACATATGGGTCTATCCATTCCACGATGAGCATCGCCCATATTGTCATAACGACAAAGCAGAAAATAAATGACCAAAAGAGCGCCTTGATGCAAGTGTGCATCATCTTCACTAACTTTTGCAGTTCCCGCAAGGATTTAACCTTACGAAGCAATTTCAGCAATCGAAGTACCCGCGCCAAACGCAGTATGCTCAGCACACCCAAATTCGCATATTCGTTACCTGGCGCAATGAGATCGAGCATGCCTTCAACATAGCCGGCCGAAATGACGATAACATCCATCATGATCAGACCTCTTCGTAAGATGGCAGTTCCATCCAGATAGAACTGCAGAGCTAGCTCCAGGCTATACAAGACTAGACACACGTCAGACAAGACTGTCCAAAGTTGTGGGGTCTGATTCCCGGCAGCTCTTGCATCGATACTGGCTGCGTTGCAGTAGGCGTCCAGCAGAACAACAAATACCATAATGTTGTTGACATAGTTGGTCTTGCGTAGCTTTTTGGTGAGTCTTTGGCAGAAGGAGGGCCCATGAGCGGCGTGGTCTGGATCAACGGTGTTGGCACGGATGAAGTCCCCGGCGAGGGAATGGCTGACTCTCTTCTTGGAGGCGGAAGAGGCAGAGCCTATCGATGCTGTGTGGAGCACGTGGGGCTCTCGGTCGTCGTTGAAGTCCACATCAGGTTGAAACCGAACGCCACTGCTAGAGCTCTTGGAGGAAGCCTCACTTCTGGTGCGCACTGCCATGGCCGTCCGTTCGCTTCAAACACCTTGAGATCAGATCCTGCAAACTCACACCCTCGTTGCAGCAACCTGCGCAGTCTGCACTGTTGCAGGTTCAGGCTGAAAGATCGAGGCCGGGGCTGAAGTAAACGAAATGCTCACAAAGCTCGGGAGCTGTCCTTGAAAACTTCCCGGAGACAACTGAAGCTACAGCAATCCTGTGGGCTTTCTAAAGTTCCGCGTAAGGAGAGCCCAAGCATGCCCTTGCCAAGTCTTGCTCTCTGCCTCCTCCTTGCGGTTCGCAACAGGCAGGGCACCTATTGCCTCGACCTAGCTTCGACCGGTTCTCAGCGACAGCAAGCGAGCCGGACGAGCTTACACAAGTCCCTCAATCAGACGTCCTAGAACCATTCAGGCGAGGTGCTGGCAGCGCCGTTGGCATCGCAGGGAGTTCGCCTCGACAAGATGGTCACCGGACCGGCGGCCCTCGCTAGTACCAGTACCAGCTCCGTGGGATCGAATCACAGCGCAAGATGTACTTCGAAAGCTCCAGTCGATCACAGCTGAATGTCATGCCAAACCTCTCCGAGGCATCCGACACCCGTTCTACCCCTCGACCTCATACGACTCGCTGCTTGCCGTCCCACTGAAGAAGACTCCGGCCTCTTTTCAGCGGGCCACAAGGTCAGATTCCCCCGTTCCAAGACTTCAACTACGGATGTGGTAAGTTGGGGAGTTGGGGACACCTGCGGTTGGGTGTCTATTTTTCGTTCTCGAGACTCCAGTGTCCCACAGTCCCACACCATCAGCTGAAAGTGAGCGACCCTCAGGGAAATCCACACCCCTCTGCCCTCACCGACGCGTCAGGGCTGAAACTCCAGCCTGGTAACAACCGATGTCCAAGTAGTGGACGATCAGCTGAGTGTCTGGGTGAAGTGTCACCTGTCGTGGGGAAGTACAGGCAAGCGCAGTTGGTATCAGCACTCAGCAATCTCCCGTCCGAGTCACGCCGTTGCATCCGACGCTGCCGCTGACGAAGCCCCAGCTTCCTTGATGCCGCATACCGACCTCAAAGCATTAAATCGTGGAATCTTAGATTGCAAACCCTTTCGAAGCAGTGGATCCCACCCGATCTCCGCACCTCCGCTGCTTGACAGTGGCAAGTGCTCGTCGGCCTATCGAAGCTGTAGTAGGCCTTGCGTGCGGGCTCACCCAGCGATCTCTCTCTGATATTCCAAACCACATGCAGAAGGACAGGTACGACTTCCGAAGAGCGCTGCTCTTCAGCAAACCACGTCGAAGATTCGGCATCGGTCAACATCTCACGAAAAAACTTCCCTGCATGTTCTGCCGAGGTGCGGCACCGGGCTGGTAGGAGCAAAGCTCCTGACACCTCCGAGCCGTCTCCTTGGAGAGTGGAGCTTCCAAGGCTTCGCCTAATCAAATTCAGCCATGCATCGGCAAACTGTGGCACCACCCCAGGCATGTCCAAGGGCAAGTAGGTGACACCATGTTCGTCGCCTTACTCGCATCGGCTACTGTCCATCGCTCTGCACTTGGAACCGCTGCCAAGCTGCATCGCTCGGTTGACGCCGGAGCGGCTGCCTGCAGAGAGATCCAATGAGCATTTGGGTTTCGCTGTACGACCCGCGGCAAAAATGAAAGTACCCTGCTCAAATTCTACAACGACGTGGACGAATTGCGGGAACTGCCATCTATGCCTGCGCGACTGTGGCTCCGGGGTGCGGCTTGCTCGCAGGACGCAGATGTGTCCCTTCCTGGCCACTCCCAGCGCTGAATTTGAGCATGCGGATGCAAGGGATATGCACAGCTGCTTCGGAAGCTGCGTGCTGCCTTCTGCCTGGGCGTACGAACGAGCTCTAGCAAGTGAGGGTCGTTCTCCTGCAGCAGGCAAGTTCAAAGTTCAAAGCAAAGCAGACTCAGAATGCATGGCGTTTCTGCTTCGGACTCCCTGCACCCATAAGGCATGCCAATCGACGGGATGGCACAACAGTGCCCCGGCCTCCCCCAAATGACAAGGCCGATAGCAGTTCGGATCACCCCGCTGCCATAAACTCCTTGGGCAATGCTGCTGCTGCACGAAAACTGCAACCCAAAGGCAGACCCAACGACGTTTTCGGGCTTACTACACGACGCGGAACCGAAGCATTCTGCGGAATAAAACCTGCGCGCTAACTGCCACGTCTTCTTGTAAGCTGCATCAGCAGCAGACCATCAACCAAAGACAAGGAGCTTGGCAAGCTCTCGCTTGCTGGATCCCGCCTCACTGCTGCGATTTGTCCCTCACTTCTCTAACAACTGGAGGCTGAGAAATGACAGAAAAGCATGATCCAATTCCATGCTTGTCACCGCAGAGAGTGTGTTTTCTCTCCTCTTCTTACTTCCCCTGGCTATGCACAGCAAACATCTGCTCCGATTCTTTGTCGATCCGTGCGGTCATGTAGAACACTCTCTCGGATTGAGGGGCTGGATCAACGCATCGAGTAACGTGTTCCTCTCTATCTATGACTTCGATTCTGCGGACGTTGTTGCCACCTCGACCGCTGCGTGCGCGCCTCTTTACAAGACCCGTTGGCCGAGAGCAAGAAAGCTCGTTTCTCGTTTTGCTTCCAGGCAATTAAGAGAAAAAGGCAGACAGCCTCCCTCCCCACGTCCCACGCGATGCCAAGCAACTCTCGCCCCGTGCGCAGATGCTCCCCTTTTGACCCCTGCCAGTGGAGACCCCACTCTCCTTTCCAGGAGCCAAGCTCTCCCTGTGTTTACCTCTCTACTCGTTGCAGCAAGGTCGCTGTGAGCTCCGGGTACCAAGACGGATGTTGGATCAGCTCCACCTCCCGCCGGGGCTTCCCAAGCTTGGGTTGCGGCTGACGCGCGCGCACGCACATCTTCTGAGCCTGCTGAAGCCAGTCCACTCGCAGCAGGCAGAGCGGCTGCAAGCGCAATTGCAGACAGGTCGCACCCTCAGCCGGTACAGTAGGGAGGAATACACATCAACACCAAGGAACAATCCTCCTAGACTGTAACACACCTCAGAATGTCGGTAAGTGAGCCTTCGATTCCGTGCTGCATTAATGCCAAAGTTGCGGAGGAACATGAAACACATTGCAAACATTCGAGCCTGAAGAGCCCCGTCTAACAGACAGGGCTTACCAACCCTCGTCGAACCGCTCGAACTTTCCGAACTTACCTGCATACGCTCTGCGCCCTCAAACTCTTTCCAACAGTTTTCCAACTGTTCCACCATACCAAGCAGACGTAGCAGTATCCCTCTGATATCCACGAGTACTGCATACTGAGCGCTGTCTCTCAGCACACCATACAAGACTACATTGCCTGCCGCGTTGCCCTGCAAGGCCGCGGGCAGCCATTTTGCGGCAACAAATGCAGCAGCGCCTTCCACTTTTATCATTTCAGCACACACGAAAGTCTTTTGTCGCAGGCTCGCGTGAAGCCGGACCTGAAAGTCGGAGAAGTCCGAATCTGAGGAAAGGCCGGGATACCTCACGCAGAGAGCACGGGGTCTCAACAGAACTCCCGCTGCAACGTTGGACAGCCGTCCAAGATACCAGTGTGGATGTTCGAAGATGCCGTGGCTCATTGCATAGAGCCTCTGCGGACACGATACTGTAGCTTGACAGGTTTCGCATCATGCGCAAAAGTCCTGGCCAAGACACACGTGACTGAAGCACTCCGTCCCCTGCTCGGCGTTCTGACATCTCGACTTCTCCTCGTCTGAGCTTCTCAGTGCCTTCCTGAGACGCAGGCATGGCACCGCTGCTCTGCTCATGTTTGCTAGCTTTACCACAATCATCCATAATCCCATCCAAACCGGACGCAGGCAAGGGACTGTGCTTCCTGCAAAAGGGACTCCTGGAGTTTCTTCTCCTGCTCGACCTTTTTCCTGCCCTCTTGCTCCTTGGTGCACAGAAGATGACGTCATTTGATGGACAGCTCTAACCAAAGCCGCGAGATGGTCGGCATCGGCCAAGGCACGCGGTGATGTGCGCGTGCAACTGTCCTTGCAAGCTCTGCCTTGCATGGCAGCAAGATGCAGCAAGAGTCCGGCTTCCCGACATCGTGGCGTCGCTGACTAGCTAGCCTTGCCTGCTCCAGAGCGGCAACTGACATGACATCGTCAGGATAACTTTCGCTTTCGCGGCCGCCAGGTGGTTGACCTCACGGCTGCAAGCCTGCGCTACACTCGAGAAGGGGATCTACCCCGCCTGCAGTCCCACAGTTCGCTTCGTCGGATGCATCCACGCAGTCCACAAGGCCATCACAGATGCGGCTTGCATCCACGCAGCGATGCCCGTGATCCTCAATTCTGGCCAAGCTTCTTGCACTGAAGCTTCCATCTGTTGAATACATACAGGACCTACATGTACGAGGGAGCTGGAAGGGATTGGAAAGGCCATGGTGTTGATCTTGTCTCCTGCTGCCATCGCAAAACAAAAAAGAGGCAAGAACGAAGCGTCTTGGCAGTCCAGGACATGGAACGAAAGGGAAAGCATCAGCTGTTGAAGATGTGCAGCCTGCTTCAATGTTCCAGCCAAGCCACGCAGGTAAAGGTTTCCTCCACAAAGAGACATGCACTGGTCAGCAGCTTGTTGGCAGCTGCCAGAACGAGAAGCCCCTACACAAAGCAACTTCCTCAACCAAAAACAAACCGTCACGCCAGCGCATAAACGGAGGGCCTGCTGACAGTCTGCATTAAGCGCGACCACGAACCCAAAGAACCATCCTGGCGTCGAGACATTGCAATGAAACTGTGGGATGACATGGGAATCAGCGTATCAGAAGTCAGCCTGTGCTGTACCAGAAACTCAGCGCAGGCATGCCCACCGAGAAGCATGCGAAACTCAAGGCATCCTAACCATCACCGAACCCTGCAAGCTTGATATGCTTGATGTTGGTAAGGATTGGCGGATTTAATGCTACTCCCCTCCCAACATGCTTACCGTGGCTTGAGCCTTCACGACAGCAAATCAAATATCAGGGGCGAAACTGCGCGAAGTTGCAGAAAGCTTCCGGCCTTTGCCCTGCGCAGCGCCTGTGATGATGCCAGGCAGGTCAAGAAGCTGAATCTTGCAATCATTGTAGTTGATGACACCTGGCATATCCAAAAACGTACACAAGCTTGCAGCTTCAAAAGCAAGCAACCTGGGATGCAGGTCAAGGTGGTGAACTCGTAGGCAGCTGCCTCGGGGCGATGCTGGGCCATCTATGCGTGTTTACTAGGCGCTACTGGCCACCTCGGACTGCACTCCAGTCAATGCGGTCAGAAGGGACGATTTCCCGACCTGGGTCGAAGGATCAGGATGTTCAGACATGGTAGGACGTAGGAGGCCGAAATTGCGACTATCCGTGACGCGGCTCAGCTGTGGACTGAAGGAAACCCGATGAGTGCACAGCGCGAATCCCCGAATCTCTGCACCTGCTCTTCATAGTCATCGCTGCTTGGCGGCATCATACAAAGCACAGCCTCGAAGCCCTTGGCTTTGCCACCACCTCCTCCTTTCTCTGGACTGATAAGCTCCTGGGGCATGTCGAGCAACTCACGAGACAGCATCGAATGTGTTTCGCCTTGCCTCCTGTTTGTACGGCTGACTGCCAAGCAAAGTAATCGAGTAGGACAGCTGCATGTTGTTAAATTGCCAGAACCGGGGTCGCATCACATTGACAAGTGTGAGCGCACCCATCAACTTCGTTCTGCTGGCCACCACTGGTCTCAGACACGTGTCCCTTCTGGCAGCGCAAAGTTTGGCCTTCAGGTCCTCAGCGGTCGCTGTCGGATGTTGTTGTTAACTAACATTACATCTCCCCAAATGATACGGGCAAAGTAAAGAATGTGCTGGTCTGGTGGCACCTCTTACAAACATGGCGATTGCATCCAGCTTCAACTCGCGAATCGTGCATCTAAGAATCTCCCAAGTGTTTCGCTGTAGCTTTGTTCTTCTGGGTCCTTCGCACACATGCGACATGGTTTTCAATCTGCAACTTGAAGTTTCGCCACAGGCAAGCATTGTCAAAACCTCTGCAAAGCGTCGTCTGCCACAAACATGCCGCAATTGTCATTCTGGCTTCAGCTGCTCTCAATTCCCCGACAAGCACCGGTCCTTGCAATCTCAAGTTCGAGCGTCGCGATCTTTTCCAATAGCGCCGGCATTGCACCAATCGCCCAGAATTGCTACTGCCACTAATCTGAGGTGGTACACAAGCTTCAATTTGTGTGTAACTGGATGTGTGGTGACCATGTCAACGCGATCTACGCTTAGACTGTCTTGCAGTCTTGCACAATTGTGCGAGTAAATTTCCTTAGCTGCGAAAGTCAAATGTTTCTTGCAAGGGGGTGGAGATTTTGTGGTTGCGAACTGCGTACAGCCACTCCTGCGAGTCATGCACGCAACAGCAGTAACGATTGAATCCCAAGAGAACTACGTTACAATGATTGCGCATCATGCCACAAGTCGATGCGAGTGGTACTGAAATAGCATGACCGCGCCGTCGCCTCGTGTCTCAACATCCAGAAAATTGCCACGGCGCGGCTTCCACTCGGGCCACGTGGGCTGGGTCTGCGATCTGCCACCTTCGACGCGAGGCTGGCCCAGCCGGCCGGCCCAGACTTGGCCTGCGGCGGGGCACAGCCGCTTTCCGACCCGCAGATGGCAGCCGGGACTTGCAGCTTGGAGCCGGTAGACTGTTGTAGGTTGGTCGGGGCGTGAGACCGCTTCAGCAGGGAGGAAAATGAGCAAAACTCCGTGGAAATGCCAACCCGGCAGGCCGTTGGCGACGACCTCAATGCAGTGTGCGCTGCTGACGGGAACATCGATGTTCCTGTCGACGAACCTGACGTTGCGAGGAACTCACGTGCTGCCCCGTGGAAGGGCAGCCCATCTGGCCGTCCCCGTGCAGGGGGTGCGGTGCACCCGGCACGGCCTCAGTGGCTGCAAGGGGGCGGGCCACGCCTGTCCCAGAGCAGTGCTGGCCACGGCTTGCTGCGCCGCATTGAAAGTTGGCACCACCACCGCCGCGTCCAGGCCGTTCGCTGCGCTGCGGTTCGTTGCGCTGCGCAAATGCTGGTGGGGCGGACGAGGGCCCGCACGAAACGAAGAGCGTCCGTACTATCCGTATTCCATCGCCCTCCGAAATCGGGCATGCGCAAGGAAGTCACAAATCTTCTCGGCTTGTGTGGTTTCCCGCTTCATGTATTCCCTTCATACAGCTTGGCCTTGTAGAGCTGACGTTCGCAAACGTGATGCCTTTCAAGCCCGTTGCCTTCGTTCAATTCTCGACTAACCACACTCATTCATCAGCCGCGTGCGCAACGAGTCGGTGTTACAAGAAGCTGGCACTGAGAAACTTTCAATCATTCCTTGGCGCCGACAGCTGCTACTTCTGGGGCGCATCGCGCAAATTCCACGGGAGGATGTCATGCGAACATGTATTTTCCACGGTCACGCGGTCCCTGCGAAACCAAGGTCAGACTACGGAGGCCATTCAGGGCATGCGGCTGGCAAGAGGAGGAGGGGCCGATGGTTCGGCAAGCAGGTCGCTGAGGAGCGGAGGATCTCCGTCGACATT
>CAJNDV010037661.1:657-18894 GCA_905221635.1 Symbiodinium sp. CCMP2456 | reverse complement strand
GTAGGTAGGGTAGGTAGGGAGGTAGGGAGGTAGGGAGGTAGGGAGGTAGGGAGGTAGGGAGGTAGGGAGGTAGGTAGGTAGGTAGGTAGGTAGGTAGGTAGGTAGGTAGGTCGGTCGATAAGTAGGTAGGTTAAGCTACGAAAGGCAGAGACAGAGACAGAGACAGAGAGAGAGAGAGGGAGAGGGACAGAGAGAGAGAGAGAGCCAGAGAGCGCTCTGTGTCTAGTCCAACCTTTTTGTCTAGCTAGCTCAGTGATCTTTCATGCTAGCTTCCATATATGTAAGCATATGCATAGATACATATAATTGTATGTATGAGTACATATATCCACAGACAGGTACTGTTATATATGCGTATGTGTGTGTATATATATATATACACACGAGCACATGCGTACACACATCCGTTCCGCTTGCACAATAAGCATACACGTTCCTGCTGCGATAACTC
The DNA here is from genome assembly GCA_905221635.1 of Symbiodinium sp. CCMP2456. Lineage (NCBI taxonomy): Eukaryota > Dinophyceae > Suessiales > Symbiodiniaceae > Symbiodinium > Symbiodinium sp. CCMP2456. Next base: position 18,443 of record CAJNDV010037661.1, on the reverse strand, counting down.
ATAGAACGGACTCTACTCTTCCGTGCGGTCTGATTTTTCGTACAACTGACGCACACTCGTAAACCAATTACCCCTAACCCAAAACCCTAAACTCTAAGACCTAAACCTGGCCCCGCAGCCTCCGCCTTGTCTCCCTGCTTCGCCAAGTCATTTCCTTCTTCCTTGTCGGTTTCAGGGTTCTTAGGGTTGGTCTTTAGGTTTAAGGGTCCAAGGCTGGAAAAAGGTTATGTATGATTGGGGCTCTTGGCTGAAGACTTGGGTCTTGGGCGTGAGGGTTGAGGGTTTGGGATTTAGGGTGAATCTGGGGTTGATGATGAGGAGGGTAGAGCAACGAAGGAAGGCTTAAGATCAAGATGCGGTGCACACACCCTCGCGAGTTAAACATGCTGCGCCAAACCGTAAGCCCCAAACCCTGAGGCCCAAAACCCGACCTTTCCTCACTCCCTTGCGGGTCCTTTAGCGCTTTCGCCTGCATGCTCAAGGCTCAGGGCGATCAAGATGAAGGTTTACGGCTTTTGACTCAGGGTTTTCTTCGTTCTCTGCTAAAAATTACGCGGATGTGGCTGTCAGGGCCTTGGCGACCATCATGGAGGAAGAAGAGGGGCGGAGCAGTTCTCGAGAGGTTCAGCGAAGGCCAGGACTGCTACTGTGTCGCGAGACCACCCTAACATTCAACGGAAACTCGTTGACCTTAGCATTTGTGGACAACCTTGGCCAAATAACAGGTGTGTTCAAGCTGACGCCGGCACCCGCCTGAGATCGCTTCGACTCCGGCGTTATCGCCTGACAGGTCTCTTTCTTTCATTGGACATAGGGGACGGGTAAAGTCCCCTGGCCTTGTGGCCCCCCATGTGTTATGGGGCTTTGGGGGCAAGTTCGGTATGATAGGTCTCTCTCTCTCTCTCCCTCTCCCTCTCCCTCTCACTCTGAAGTGATGGGCAGATAACTCACGGAATACATTGCGAGAAAGTCATCTTTGAGTCTGCAGTTTTTAGCTTTCCTGACTCCGGATCGACTCGCAGCGGTATCCGTCCCACCTGGAGCATCTCGACAGCAGCGCATCAATTTCGAGGATTGAGAAGGGTGCTAAAGGGAATAATAGGGCACTGCCTAAGGCTCCTATAAGGCACTGTAAGAGTGTGGTACTTACTATAAAGTACTGTTGGGGTAGTACTACTGTAAAGTCCTGAAAGTCAGGATCGGGGCCCACTGGCACCAAACGATCTGGGTACTGCAAGGGTGCTGTTGGGGTACTCTTCGGCTACCACTGGGATCCTCTATTGCCTTCAAATCTGAGCTCCCTGTACACTCTTCTTAGCTGTGGTTTCGAGGTAGTATCTGCATTGAGACTGCTAGTTTGCTAGTCCGTGCTTGACTTTAGACATGTGCATCTATAGCACAGCAGAAGCCAAAAGGCTGCAAACACATAAAACTTCAGACTGCAACATAAACTCCTCGATTTCTTGCTGGTACCCCCAGCTCCAAACCAAGAATGAGAAACCTGAGGCTTCATCGGGCACCGCTGGCTGTCATGGGTGATGAAGCGAAGGCGGTTGTCCCGCAAGTACCGCAGATGCGCCACGTTCCGCCTGGGCTCAAGGCCGCATTCGTCGTCACATGACGAGCGAACGTGTGGAATACCAATCACCAAAACACATCCGACCGGCAAGCACTCCTACAGCGTACTCTAGACCCAGAACCCTGTGGCCTGAAGCCTGAACGCAACATGCGGTCAATGATACCTGCGTGCACCTCACACGCAAAGGTTCAGTTTCAAAGAAACTAATGAGTAGGGTTCAGGGTTTCCGGTTTGAAGGAGCGACGGTTGTAAGGCCTAGCATACATTGCCGACTTGGTGATCTATGCCCTGTCAACCGACATATATCTGCTTCTGTGTTCGATTTGAGCTCTTCGTCAGAAAAGCTGTTGCCGGCCATGGAGAAGCTCAACACTAACTCCAAACCCCCCAACCTTTAGCCCAAACATCCCAAAACCCTGAACAGAAAAGCAGCGAATCCCCAACACCCCTATGACCTCCTAGTCTCTGGGATCATCAAGCAATGAGGACCTTACCAGTCCAGCAGAAAAAGCGGCAGGAAGACCACCGCCTCAGGATGTAGGGTTGCAGGGTTTAGGGTTTAGGGTTTAGGGTTTAGGGTTTAGGGTTTAGGGTTGCAGTACACCGCCGAGGTAACTAGGCTGCGGGCTTTACGCCCGTTAAGGCTCACTTAATAGGGCCTTAATGATTGAAATAGGGCTTTGGGGTATATTATAGTGTAATTCTAATAAGGAACCCTAAGGAATCATATTGGTAATTATTTGGGCCTCTACATTACACCTTCAGGGTTCACGTCACTTGGCTCCCAACCCAGAGCACCGGAAAGCCGAACGTCGACTCGGACCAGTCCCAGATGGCACTACCTCGTAGCTGATGATGTTAATACAATAGTGTTACCAAATTATGGGCGTTTGATTCTTTGTCTTGTTAGTGCCATTCGTTCGATCCAGAAGTGTTACTCGTACTATCATACTATCAGTTCTGTTAGCGTCACTGTATTTACAGTCTTGTTGTGATGTGCTGGCCAGAAATGCTTCGGAGTCTTTTTGGATGCGGCTTTGTGACTGGGTCTCTGCATTTTACGGGGAGGCTCTAAGCGAACAACTGGGGCCTGTTCCTCTGAACTCCAAGGGCCCCAGCTGCGTTTCGTCGAGAGGCCTTGTGGACCCTGCAGTCAACTCTGCGGCCAAAAGAGCTTCGGGGAGCAAGTTTAGCACAATGACTCACGATCAAGTGGTAAGTAAAACCCTTCACCCCAGGCCCTAAACATCAAATCAAAACCTAAAACCCAAAAAACCTATACACCAATTACGGGTCTACTTACTTAAACCCGAAACCCTAAACCCGGGTTCTTCCGATCCCACCTCCAGGATAGGCCAGCCGGCAGTACCTGCACAACTTGTCAGGGCCCTTCTTCTAGAAGGCAGACCCTGGAAACCCCAAACTTTGGGGCACCAGAGCCCGAAACCGAAACCCAACAAAACACACAAAAAACAACAAAAAACAACACTAAACACCCCCCAAAGCCTGAAATCTGAACCCTGAAGCCTCTAGCGCCCTTTCCTTTGACCATGGCAGAAACCCTCAAACCCTCCCGAGCCCCTGAAACGAACCTCAGCCCCACACCCTAGCCCCTAATGCCTAAACAACCAAACTCCTAAACCCCTGAACCCCCAAACTCCAATAAACCCCGAAACCCTAAACCCTAAACCCTAAACCCCCCCAGCGCACAGTAGCAGACCGAAGAAACCCTAAACCCTAAACCCTAAAGCCTAAACCCCCCCAGCGCACAGTAGCAGACCGAAGAAACCCTAAACCCTAAACCCTAAACCCTAAACTCTATAAGCCCTATAAGCCCTATAAGCTCTATAAACCCTATAAGCTCTATAAACCCTAAACCCCCCAGCGCACAGGAGCAGACCGAAGGCACTGTAGCAGAAGGACTGCTCCGCGAGCCTGGAGAGCCTTCGGAGAGAAAAGGCTGAAGAATGAAAGGGGGCCTGAAGAGGTAGAGTAGGGTTTAGGGTTTAGGGTTTAGGGTTTAGGGGTTTATTGGAGTTTGGGGTTTAGGGTTTAGGGTCTAGGGTTTAGGGTTTAGGGTTTAGGGTTTAGGGTTTAGGGTTTAGGGTTTAGTAGGGGCCTTAATAACTAGAATGGGTTTTGGGGCCAATTAAACTATAATTATACGAAGGAACCCCCAAGACCCTATTCTAATTATTAAGGCCCCTAAAAGAAAGGTGGGCTTAGGGGTTCAGGGGTTACGGTTTATGGTTTAAGGTTTTCTGTTTAGGGGGTTTAGGGTTTACGGTTTTTTCTTTTCAAGGGCGCCTTTTCCCCTCCGCCATAGACGTCCCACAACATCAGAGAAAGCCGGGTTTACGGTTTAGGGTTTCTCTCCAGGGTTTGGGGTTTAGGGTTTAAGGCTTGTGGTTTCAGGGTTGGTATAAGAGGATGTAGGGTTGCTATATAAGGATCTAGGGTTTGGGGTACAGGTCAAGGCAGGTAGTGGAATTTAAACAAGGGTCGGTGGATCCGTACTCCCACCTACCTTCATCGAACACGTTGGACTATGAGGTAATATTCGGTTTTCGGGCTTAAGGTAGAGGGATTGCAAGGTTTGCGGTCCAGGGCATAGAGTCGAGGGTTTAGCCCAGGTTCTGGGTGGTTTGAAGCATAGGGTGCATGGTTCAGGCTTAGGGGCTGGCCTGACCGGTGCAGGTGAGTAAACCCTAAACCCTAAACACTAAACCCTAAACCCTGAGCTTCAGTCTGTCACATCGCGCCACGGCCTCCGAACCCTTGCGGCTTCTGCGAAGCAGAAGCTTTAGAGTTTTGGGGTTTAGGTTTTAGGGTTTGGGGTTTAGGGTTTTAGGGTTTAGGGTTTAGGGTTCAGGGCTCTTGTTCAGAAGAGGCCTGCGCTTGGTATCTCGCAGGAAGAAGGCTGACCTCACAAACACGAAACAGCTGCCGGGACATATTAACAATACATACTAGCTTACTATCATATACTATCATGCAATATCATACACTAGAAAATACTATAATAATATACGGTCGTATAAGTCATATACTATGCACATCTGACATGGCTGGGAGTTGAGTTGAAAAAGCACTTAGTGGCACGAGGCTGTCTTGATGGCTGTGCTCGAAGCCTTGAAGTTGAACGAACAAGGCTTCAGACGCAGGAGAAGGTTCTAAAAAATGAGGCTCAGGGTAAATTTCCAAGACAGGAGCCCTGATTTTAAAGTCTTGTTGCATTCTGGTTCTTCTTCTCAGTGCAAATACAATGAAACTGTTCAACTGTGGCCACTGGTGCTCGGTTTCCAGTCTTCTTGCTATGTTCTTGCGATATAACTGCTGTGTGTGAGATTGATTGAGCTCTGGCCGTGGATGCAGCGCCATTCGTCGTCGCAGCAGCAGCAGCAGCAGCAGCAGCAGCAGTAGGAGTGGTGGTAGTAGTAGTCGTCGCCGTTGTCGTCGATGCTGTCGTCGTAGTCACCACAATCATCATCGCCCTCAACCTCATTCTCTTCATCATCCCTGCCATCATCACCATCACTAACACGGCGCCGATGATTCTGAGAATTGCATGGTGGAAGAGAACTGCAATTCAGAGAGCCGTGTGGGTGAAGCATGGCTCCGCCAATACTTCCCAGACTCAGCTGCCGACGTCTCGTCCGTCGGTTCCGCCTCCATGGCGCAAAGACGCCACAGCCATTCAGCTCGCTGGACGGGGGCAAGGGTTGTTCCGATTGAGCCTCGCTGTGGGTGGGGTCCATGCCATAGTCAATTCCTACCCTTCAGTAGAAGATCGCTGCTGAACATTCGTGGCTTTGGCGAGATTTACATTCAGGCTGGTGGGGTAGGGTCCTGTCAACTTCGTTGAGACGGTAGTTGGTCTAACAGATTGAACGGTGGATAAAAAAAAACGCCGGGTCAAATGTCGGCAAGCTCCTGACACCTGGCTTCCTGCATTTTGACCGCTCGACCCGTTGTGTTGTCTATGTATTTGTTCTGTTCCTGCCAGGACTCGGACGAGATAAGCTGCACTTGCTGCCCCACGTTTCTTCTGCTGGTGCCGATGTGTAAAGCTGCATCAAGGGAAGGATATCCAGCATCAAGGCGAAAGCAGAGCGTCGCTGTCACACAAAGTCGCTACAGATTACAGCGCAGCATGCAATTTTCCCAGTGACATGTTGCGAGCGGTTGGTCAGCGGTCTACCGACGCTGCCCCAGTTCACATGCAAAGACAAGATGTTTAGCTTTCAACCAGGATTTACCGTTTAGAGCTTTGGGTTCCTGACATATACTGGCAAGTCCTAGCACACGCTCCTCTCTGGTATGGCCATACATGCACACACATACACACACACGTGTGAGTTCGTACGGCATGTGTGCAATGCCGTACAAGAAGATCAACTGCTTTGCAAACATGCTTAAGAACATGAAATGCCGATAAAGTGTGGTGGCGAAAACACCATAGCGTGCGAGGTAGGATAAGTCTCAAACACATAGATGGCAGTACGAACATATGCTTGTATGTCACACTGCTTCACAAGCGATAATGATCCATCCAGTGTGAGCTGTTACCCAATTTTGCGAACTACGGTAGACAATGACACAAACGGGGGCGCTGCCTGTAGAGGCGGAGCATGATGCTCGATCGGCAAAGCATTTAGCCAGACCGCTGCTAGATTTCTGCCTGGTCCAGCCCTTTGGCCAAAGCAGCCTTTCAGAAGAGTGCATGGAGAGAGGTGAGGCGTAAGGAAACTTAGCAACTCTTGAGGGTCCTACTTGTGTGCACTTCGCCACAGGTTGCGGCTGTCCTGAGTGCGCATGGATGATGCCATGCTCACCTCCCGTTTTGGCGTCGTCAGGTATTGGACGGTGCATCATGCACCCGGTCACAGTGAGACGTCACATGAACGACAGATGTCTGTGAAGAAGCACATGATGTTGACAGAATTGCCAGTCTTGAGTGCCAGGCCCAGTTCCCCGCTTCAAGTTGGACGATGACGTGACGACATAGCTGTAGCTACCAGCAAGTCAACTTTAAGGATATCAGCGAACCCCGGAAACGACACAGGCCCACTCCGGACTGAATGGCCGCATCATCGGCGAGCCTACAAAGTGAGACGCTCTTGACAGACGGAGCAAAGACGACCCCAAGTGCTTCTCAGGGGCTAAGACTACTAAGACAGGACCCCAACAGGTCCACGATGTAGGGGCCAGATTCCCAACTTCGGGCCAGCCCCATTTTCACACAGTCTTGACTTGTTAGCATCCATCTACGTATCCAGCACAGGCCTAGGGCAGGGCAACGTGATGCAGGCAAGCTTTGATTGAGAGCATGCTCCATGGTTGACCCAAAAGACGAGGATCCTACTGTGGAAGGAAAGGGGTGCGTTCAGGCGCTACAAAATCAATCAACCCTACAGGCGACGGTACGTTCGCGGATGCAACAGTCCCATGCAAGGATAGCATCACTCCAGTTTTTGAAAATGCAAGAACATGCTGAAGACTATTGCCCAGGGCTCAGGCAGCTACTTAGCAAAGCCCATCTTCGTACCTATCAAGGCCCGTGGTGTTTCTTTCGACAGGCCCGAGTGCGCAGTGGGGGCCTGTAAGACTGCAAGTATCCCAAGCTAAAGTCGCTAAGACCAACCTCTTGTGGTGTTGGTACGATTCAAGACCCTCACACACCGTCATCTTGAGAGAAGACGTCTCTGACCTGGGTGTTGGGCCCAGGCAAGCAGGACTGAAGCGATCCAAGACAAGAAGGAGTGCAGGATGACGCGCATATTAAATATCACCTATTGTACAGTGTACGTTTTGCTACATATTAATCATCCTATCTTACCTTGTCTTGTTTTATCTTTCTGATCTTACCCGATAGATTATTGTGGTATAGTGTGCTGCTTCATACTTTTATCTTCTATCTGCCTTAAATTTTATATTATCTGCTTTAACATTATTCTGATGTATGCAGCTTTAACCATGCAACATTAGATTATGTACTGTTTCATTACACTGTATTGCAATTGTCATATGAACTGTACTCGATCCTATTATACCGCGTTGTGTTGCATTGTATTGTATTGCAATGTACTACATTTCTCTCTACTAAGTTGTGCTGTATTGCACTGTGTAATAAATAGGTCATATTCGTGTTCCTGCTTGTACTGTGTTATATGGCATTATAATCATTATGCCGCAGTCTATTCGATTGTTTTTGCACTTGACAGTACCAGAACCCTCAACCCTAAAGCCTAAACCCTAAACTCGAAACCCCTAAACCCCCAAAGCCCCTCAACCCTAACCCTAAACCCAAACCCCTAAGCCCTAAACCCTACACCCCTGAACCCTAAACCCAAACCCCCAAACCCTACCCCGCTGAACCCTTAAAAACCCTAAACCCTAAACCCTAAACCCTGAACCCTTAAAACCAAAACTCAAACGCGCACACAGCTGCCAGCGCGCCACTCAAGCCCGGTTCTCCGGCAAGAAAGCCGGGCAGAGCCGGCCTTAACAAGGCGTCTAAACGTTCTTGGCTTGATTGTTGAAGGGTTGAGGGTTTGGGGTTTAGGGTTTTGGGTTTAGGGTTTAGGGGCTGAGGGTTTAAGGCTCTTCGGAAAAAATTGTGGGTTTCGGGCTCAGTTTCGGGATCGGGGTTCAGGGTTTTAGGGTGTAGGCGTTAGGCGCTAGGGGTTAAGCAGTAGGATTTAGGGTTTTTTGGTTCAGGTTTTGTTTTTTTTTGGGGGGGAAGAAGTTCAAGTTTTTTGCTAGGGTTCAGGTTTGGGGTGCAGCGTTTCGGCTTTCGGTTGTAGGGCTCAGTGTTTGCGGTTTTCCTTTGGAAGTTGATTGGACGGCTCTTTTGGGGGGATCTGTATAGGATTTACTGTTTCGGGTGTAAGGACCATCTGCGATTCTAAAGGGCAGGGCTTCTAGCAGAGTTCCGTAACGCATCTACAGGATTCAAAGCTTTAGGGCAGGGTCGTTTCGGCTCATTGAGGACCCTCGGAGCTGCGTGTGTCTGAAATTTACTGTCTCAGGTATTGGGGCTTAGCGAGGGCTCAGGGTTTTGCTGTTCTACAGGATCTCATGGCCACATCCACTTCCGCCCACTGGCCTTCGGTGCTCTCCACGTGCCAGTAGCGAGGATCATCAACGCCGTAGGAGAAAGGAAGGACCTGGGAGACATAAGAGCAGCTTTGGTGATTTGTCTGTCTTTCTGAGATTTCCTTTAAGGGTATCTGCAGACTTGGGATAGAAGTCTAAGAAGTACTTGATAGATGCCTTTTCCTGATATGTTCATGATGAGTCTCCAGACGTCACCTCAGGCCAAGAGCTGGCTGCCTCTTAGTATCATGTTACCGATGTCTATTTGGGAGTTTCCGAAAATTAGGGGTACCTTGAGTTGGGGTCCTTACAACAAGGATCCTACTATCTGGGGTACTATATTAGGGCCCCCTATTTTCAGAGACTCCCATTGCGGCTGTTACCAATGAGCAGTAGCTTCGGAAGTGGTACAAGCATGAGCATTAACACTTGCCTTAGTATTGGCATAAGCACTAGCACTAGCATTGCCATTAAAGGCCCATTAACATGATCATCAAAATCAGCATTGGCATCAGCCGTGGCATGAGCATCAGCCTTGATAATCATTGCTACTGATGGGGTTACGATGACTGCGACGAACATTAGCAGGAGTAACGTAGTAGTAGTCGTCGTCGTCGCCGTCGTAGTCCTCGTAATAGTCGTAGTAGTCGTAGTAGTCGTAGTAGTAGTAGTAGTAGTAGTAGTAGTAGTAGTAGTAGTAGCTAGTAGTAGCAGCAGCAGTAGTAGTAGTAGTAGTAGTAGTAGTGGTAGTAGTAGTTGTTGTTGTTGTTGTTGTAGTAGTAGTGGTGGTAGTAGTAGTAGTAGTAGTCGTAGTAGTAGTAGTAGTAGCAGCAGCAGCAGCAGTACTACCGTAGCAGCAGCAGTCGTAGTAGAGGAGTCGCAATAATGGTAATGCTGCTTGACTTCCTCCACCAGAAATTGCTTGAAATCCTTCACCAGCAGGACCGTGTCAGCTCCAAACCCCGCCAATGTTTCAAGTGCACCTCAAAGCAAAGCCAACCACAAGCAAAAGAAAGACACCCTAAACCCTAAACCCTAAACCCTAAACCCTAAACCCTAAACCCAAATCGAAGGAAAAGCCAGGTTGCCATCTTTTTGGGGCCGCTCTTCTTCCGCACTTTTGCGGCTACCAAGCCGGCACCTGCGAGGCTCCGTGGCTCAGGACTTTGAAGCTGCTGAGGTCCTCAACCAATGTTTCCGGTTTTCGGGTTTAAAGTAGTGTGTAGGGTTTAGCGAATGTAGGGTTTAGAGTTTAGTTGTGGGTTTAGCTTAGTAGGGTTTAAGCCGCCCCCGACTTCCCGTAAGGCGAAATCTGAGCCGCGAAACATCTGCGTTCTGGATTAGGGTTTGGATGTCCAGCCTCGTACTTAGGATCCTGAAACCTCAACATGCTGCACCTCCTCTTTTCGATCGACCCAGGAAACGGGATTAAGGGTTGAGGGCTTAGGGGTGTTAGGGTTTGCAAGTTGGCTAAAGAGTTTAGGAGGAGCGCGATCTCCACAGGGCGGTAATGCTGTCATGCTACAAGTCATAAAATTAAAAGTAGTCCTGGCAAAACCAATCCTGCTATATAGTTGCAAGAGCAAGCCAATGATACTACTCTGTTGGTAATGAAAATGCAAACCACATGTCTTGCACGTCATGGTAGCCTGTCCGTGGACATGACTCATATTTTTGCTATACGTCCACAGCACACCAGCATCACCGTCATCGTCGTCATCAGCTTCGTCGCTTGCCATCACCTTAATCATCTTCGTCTTCACCATCATCATTGCCATCAAGCAGGTCACGAAACGACGGATAGCCCTCATGACAACAATCTTAAACTCACAGACCTCACAACCAAGTTGCAGGGCAGTGCAGGGCCTAACTCCGAGACTTCGAGAACATCGGAAAACTCAATGACAACTCGGAACGAAAAAAATACGAGTAATAATACTAGAAATCACAGCAATGCTAGCGGTTGCGGATACTGGGGCAGAGGTGGTGGTGTGGTGGCGGTGGTGGTAGCCGTCGAAGCACAGGTCGTGGTAGAAGCCGCAGTCGTGATCGCAGTTCATAGTTCGCACTCGTAGCTGTAGTAGTAGCAACAGCGCAGGAGTAGTAGTAGTAGCAGCAGTAGTAGTAGTAGTTGTTGTTGTTGTTGTTGTTGTTGTCGTTGTTGTTGTAGTAGTTGTTGTAGTAGTAGTAGCAGCAGCAACTACTGTAGCGGTTGTACAAACATGAACAAGCAATGTACACCACAAAGACATTCATGTGTGTGTATATATATATATATATGTATATATGTCTGTGCATATGTGTATATCTATAGGTATATATGCATATATGCATGTAGGTATGTACGTATGAATGCATGAATGTAGGAATTTCTGAATGTATGAAGGTATGAATGTATGTACGGTTGTATGTATGTGTGTGTCTATGTATGTATGTATGTATGTATGTATGTATGTATGTAGGTATGTATGTATGTATGTATGTACCTATGAATGTATGTAAGTAGGTACGTGGTAGGTACATACGTATGTATGTACACACGTACGTATGTACATCTGTACGTATGTATATACGTATGTATGTACGTAGGTATGTATGTATGTCTGTTTGTGCATGTGTGCATGGTCCCCCCTCCCCCCCCGAGACCACCCCGTTCAAAACCCCGCTCCCACCGGCCATTCCGGCCTTTTTTTGCGGGTCCGGGATTCAAGCCCTAACCAAAAAGCAAAAGATCCAGAGAGAATGTGAGAACTGGTGTGTTTTCTTGTGTTTGGGGCTTTTGGTTGCTTAGTCTTTTGGTCGTTTGGTCTTTTGGTTTTGGTGTCCCGATTATTATGGATAATTGTGGCACGGTACAAGGAAATCTGTAAAACTAAAAATCCAAAAAACCAAAACAAAAACAAAAAAAACAAAATAGTTCCGGCATTCTCTCTGGATCTTTGGATTTTTGGGGCTCGTGCTTCATCTTTGGTGTGGAGTCGCCTGTGTTCTTGCCGGAGATCCCCATAGCAAAGCCCTAAAACCGTTAACCCGATACCAAAACATCTATACGGTTCGGTTTGAGATTCTACGATTGGTTTATGTAAGTTTGGTCTTTCAGAAAGATTCTGTTGTGGAATACTCTGGTACCAGCAGTCGATTCAGAACAAATCTTTGCATTCAGTTCTTGTGCCTACACTTACACATGCCCATATGTGCAACTGGGATTGCAAGCCTCACACATGAGTCACAACTGCAACAGATCTCGCAGACGTATCAAGCATTGACCGAATAGTTAGAATAAACCATATCGTTGTTTGTATAGTTTGATTCTTCCGTGGTTCGTAGTCTTTTCGAGCCGGCTTTGTATCTATATGAGTAGTGGTAATGGCTAATCAGTTATCGTTATCGCTGTTACACAGGGACGCGTTTATCGAGCTTCAACTTCTTTGCGCACCATCATGTCCAGTATGGTTCCATTTGTTTTGCAGTCTTTTATAATTAAATTAACATTGGTCCATTACTTCACTACTTCATACAATGGTATATGCAACACCAAGCCGTATTGCCAGATAAATGCCGGTATAGCTGTAATTGAAAACCGTTATAATCGTCGGACACCTACAATGTTCCATTTATGTTGAAGTCTTTTGCCATTGACTTGACATTGGTTCACTACTCCGCTGCTTCATACAATCGTATATACAACACCAAGCCGTATTGCCAGATAAATGCAGGTATAGCTGTAATCTTACGGAAAACCATTGCAGCAAAGCTTTAACCGTACTTGTCAAAAAAACAATAAATTTCGGCAATAGCAGCCCTTCGTAGCTTCGTGACCCACTATTATAATTGCAGGTATCTGTATGTGTACTGGATGTATCATCGTCAGACACCTTCAAGCCCATCCAATCCCCATACCTAAATTACGAATACAGTCTGCTGCTATGCACAAACTATCTTATCAAGTGTAGTCAGTGTGTTGTTATTACTACTTACCATTGAGAATATCCCTGCTACGCTAGAGTTGCCGTTCTGCTTCCGTCAGTATTACTAGCTCAGTGCACACTCTAATCACTCCTGTACGATTAGCTCTGGGATCCATCATTCAACAGTTGGTATTCACATTATCTCAGGCCAACCAAGCATTATCAAGTACATGTATCTGAGTCCTGTGCTTGTTCACATTCCGATTCGTATGTAACTACCTCTCAGTCCCTGAATCTTCACACTTAAGATTTAATACAAAGACTGGCTAGCCGGTAATGCATTGAAGTTGGAGGATTGTTATTGCTGGAAAATTTGTCAATATGTGGCTGCTTGATAAATTTGCATTCAGCAGGTTGGTTCTTGATATCTTGTCCTCATACAATTCCTTCGTTGGTCGAACTTGGTGTTGTCTTTCGTGTAAAATCATTCTAGGCATATTACACCTAGCAAATGACGACCATTAAACAAGCATATGTGCTACAATTGTGTAGTGGACTTCTGCTATTGTACTGGTCAGAGGTCTGTACTGTAAGCCCATTTTAGGACCCCCCCCCCCATTAAAAACGCAAAGCACACATCAGCGGATATCATACATATTTTTATCTTACGCAGTGCGTATCTCAAGCCAGCATATTGGGTTTGCCGCTTTTTCGGAATGCTGCTTCAAGTGTACAGCCGTGATTTTCGACTAGTTCGAGTTTTCCCATAGTGATGGCTTCAATCGGAGACAAACAGCAAAGCTCCGTGCTTCAATAACTGACTAAAACAATCAATGAACGGCTCTTACCATTAAAACATCTTCATGTAGAGATTACCGATTAATACCCATGTTTGTACAGGACAAAAAGGAGAAGCTCGTCAACAAATGTTTGGCGATCATCTCGCATAAAGACTTGTCAAATGAATGGTGGTTGAATTCTCCATTGAAGTTCAGTCTTAAGTGCAAGCTGCGGGTCTTAAACAGCCACGGTTTAATGAACTATTGACACAACGATAGGCTCATCCGTGCATGCGCTTCTCTGTATCTTGTCATATACGTACTTACTTACTTACTTACTTGCTTGCTTGCTTGCTTACTTACTTACTGACGGCCTGCTGCAGCGGCCGCCGTGGACTTTGGAAGATTTCCCGGCGTGCCACCGACTTTGGTGGCTTTGCGCGACAGGGCCTCCACTGTTGAACTTCAAGGTCTGGGTAAGGTTTAGGGCCGGGATTAGGGTTTAGGGTTTAGGGTTTAGGGCCGGGGAGTTAAGATTTTGTATTGAGTTACAGCTCAAGGGCCTAGGGTTCGAGTCGATTTATGCTTACGTGAAGAGGTTTAGGGCTGAGAGTGCACGAGATAAGGGCTAAACTGAGCTCCAACACGGTTTCTCAATCGCGACGGACGAGACGAGGCTAGAACAAGGGGCGTTAGAACAGGTGCTGAGTCACCGTGCGCACCTAAGTGCTACTCAGCCAGCTTCACGAGTCTTTGGTGTGCTGAGCTCATGATTTCAGCTGGGGACCCCGATTCAGGCTTTAGGGTTTAGGGTTTAGGGTTTAGGGTAACCACCACCCTCCTACCGCACCCAGCGGGGCACCCGGTCGGCAGCCGTCTTCTCGGTCTTCCTGGGCAAAGGAACGGCCCGATCCACCCAAGGACAGGCAGCGGAAAATCAAGCGCGAATACGACCGGCCGAGGGCTTCGGGTTCGGATTTGGGGATTCGGGTCGAGGGTATAGAGAAGAGGGCTCAGGAAGCTCTTTGTAGTTCGAATTTTCCGCCGAGTGTCTCAGAGGACTTCTCTGCAGTCACCTGGCACCAGTCGGAGGGTTAAGGGCTTAGGGATGTTTAGGGTTTGGGGCTTCGGCGAGTTCAGGGTTTAGGAGGGCACTGCAGCATAGACATCCTTGCATGGCAGAAACATTCAGTTTCCAACTAGCGCGACAAAACTACGATGGCCTGGTTGGCTTTGTCAAGTCCGGGCTCTGCGACTTCACCTGGCAAGGGTCATGCCACTCGGAGCCAGGCGTCACGTCGTGTCATGTTTCGGATATCAAGATACATGAACTGCAGCTTGCTGGTGGACAGATTCTCCATGCGCTGCAAGCAGTGTCTCACGAGTGCTGCTCCTGAGAACGGGTAATCACAGTCTTGGTTGGAGTTAGCCTTTCGTTGGCAAGGCCGACGCCTGGACTTGACACAAAGCGCCTGTGCCACTGTAGCAGTACTCAGTAACTGCACGCCACGACTACAACGACTAAACCTCTGAGATGTGCCTGGAGCACCGGCACGCTTCTCCTTGTGGATCAGACTGCATTCTCGGGTGTACGAGTGTGCGTCGTTGCGAATTTGGCGATGATCCTATTCATTGGGCATCTTTATCGAGCCAGGGTGTCAACCAGTAGAAGAATCGAAAAATGAATTCGTGGAACCAGTCCTGGGCGATGCCAGTCAATCTTCATAGTGGACCAGGGCTCAGCACTCAATAACCGCTATCATCCCACAGCAAAAAACCTTGAAAAAAAAACTACGTGGCTACTACAGCGGCCTGAATAATTAGAGTAGGGTTTTGGGGTATATTGTGTTATGTTGAGCCCCTATACTGCGGTATTACTCCAAAACCCTAATCAAACCCTAAACTAAATGGCTACTCGTGCGACAGGCCCCCAAATGCTACAATATCCCGCCCCTGCTCCCCCTTCAACCCTAAACCCCCTAAACCCTAAACCCGTGCGGAGCGAGATGCCATCACTCAGGTCACCAACCATGGAAACAGACCCTGATTCTGCTGATCGTCGTGACACCTCTGTCTGAAAGCATCCGAAGCCTTTTTCCCCAAGGTTTTCAGCGAGGTTTTCAGATTAGGCCTGTGCTTCGGGATCCCCTAAACCCTAAACCCTAAACCCCTAAACCCTAAACCCTAACAAAAGGAGATCCAGTCCTTGTCAGGCTTAGACATCGTCGGACAAGGCTTCTCTGGAAGTGACCTTGGTTGTAATCTGACAGCGCGGCCTGAGAATGTGCCGGGTTTGCTGATCTTATATCTGTCTGTCTCTCTTCTAGCAGCTCTTACAGTTGCCCGTATGGAACCCCTATAGAACCCTCATGGTAACCCTTACAGAACCCCCAGCACTCTCGTCAACCCCCACACCTTTGACGACTCGATGAACGCTGCGACCTTTGGGGCTCCGGCTTGCTACGGCTAATTGCCAGCTTCGATGGCGCCTCAGGGCCGGTCTCCAACTCCGGTGAGTCTGGGTCTCTACTTCTCGATCTACTTGTTGCTTGGTTCTCTTCGATTTTGGGGTTTACATCTATGCTCATGTCTCTGTCTTATCTGATCATATACTATAATGATGGTATTGGTTGTGGTAACTGCGGCGACGACGACGGGGAGGAGGAGGAGGAGAACGAGGACGAGGACGAGGACGATGATGATGACGACGACGACGATGACGGTGATGACGATGATGACCATAATGACCATAATGACGACAATGATGATGATGCTGATGATGAGGATGATGATGATGACGACGACGATCATGGTGGCAATGGAGATGCTGGTACTTCTCGACTGGGCCAACCCTGCGCCCAAACACAGGCATGCGAAGGTGTAGAAGGACGCTGGGATCGGAAGCTCTGCTCTGAAAGCATTCACCTCTGACGGCCCTAATGCTGCAGGACTTGCAACCAAGCAGGCCAAACACGGCTCAGTCAACATCTTGACTGAAACTTGCGACGATCTCAACAACCGTTGTAACACCGCCAAGTGAGCGGCTGATCTGCTGGCTGGCGTGCGCCTGCAGGTCAGGCGAGGCACATCGGAGGCCCTCCGCCCTCGTGTTGTGGGTCGAGAAAGGCACGGGGCTCAGGGTGGTAACACCAGCACGTGCCACAGCATCTGCCGGCAGACAGCGCAAAGATCGGGAAAAGCAACCGACAGAGCAACAGCAACTAGTGCAAAGATCGGCGTCTCTATCGAAGCCTTCCGGCCACGAAGAACAGAAACTCCTTAGCCCTGCAGAGCAGAACTCCAACCTCAGAGCCCTGCATCCTGAACCTGAAGCTCATGAATCCTGCACCCAAAAGCTTTCAATCCTCGCCGTAGATCCCGGAAACTCCAAATACTCTACCGTGATCCCCAGAAAGTTGGAACATGGGTTTAGGATGACTAGTGCTGGGATTCCCTCTTCTGTACCTTAAGGCCATGAGGATAATGATGTTCCAACTTTCTGGCTTCTACTGTACACTAAACAAACCAGCGATGATCTCATGGAGCTTGCAAGTTGGCACCGAGAGGTCTTCGGCACGCCGCCCGGCCAAGTGGAAAAAGGCCTCTCAGGGCTCGGGGGTTGAGGGGTTCAGGGATCGGGGCGCAAGATTTCGGGTTTAGGGTTTAGGGTTTAGGGTTTAGGGTTTAGGGGTTTAGGGTTTAGGGTTTAAGAGTTTTTCATTTCGGGCAAAAGAGTTGGGATCAGATTTTTGGGGTTAAGATGTCAGGAGTTTGGGGGTTTAGAGAGTGTAGGGGAGCTACTGGGAGCCCGAGGAAGCTAAAACTACAGAAGAGTACCATCGAGTGTATGAATAGTAAGAGTACTACAAACAAAACTGACAATGATAATAATATTAAGAACAGCAATAGCAATTTTCAAGATCGTGCTGATAACAACAATGATGGTAATGATAATGATGACAATAATACTTTGCGCAAGCAGGGTTCTGAAAAGGAACTGGGCCCAGAGCGAATCGTCTCGATCTTGGCCACCACCTCAAGGATTCCGGCCACAGTGCAGCAGTCTTTCTCTGGAAAGCTCCGCGCAACCGCGGCACACCCTAAACCCCAAATCCTGAACCCCCCTGAACCCTAAACCCTAACTAAACCCGTAATCCTGAACTCTGAAGCATAGCCCCAACACCGAAACTACAAGCTGACAGCTACGCCCGAAAGTTGAGGCTCGCACTCTTCACTTTCTCCCTCCCTTCTTCTCCTGGCACAGATTATTTTGTGTTCAGGATAGTAGTGTGGTGTTGTTGTTGTTACTGTCCTTCTGCCCGCTGCTATTACTGTGATTACGGTTACTTCTGTCATTATAAGTGAGAGTTTCCGAAAATAAGGGCTACCATATTTCGGGGTCCTTATTCTAAGGATCCTACT
>CAJNDV010037660.1:0-18897 GCA_905221635.1 Symbiodinium sp. CCMP2456 | reverse complement strand
TGCGTTTCAGAAAAGAGAGCATCCATTTACAAAACCTAATGACGTCCATGGTCCAGTGCGTTTCAGAAAAGAGAGCATCCATGTCCAAAACCCAATGACGTCCATAGTCTAGTGCGTATCAGAAAAGAGAGCATCCATGTACAAAACCTAAAAACAAAACGTGAAAAAAACTTCATGTTCTAGCAGATTCGAAATGATTCTTCTTGGCATTTCACCGAGCGGGGATGGTACTTTCCACTGCTCTTCAACAGCTTACTGTGTGCGTAACTAGTTGAATAACGAGTAGAGGCACAAGAACCGCACATGTTGAACATCCACGAACTGAGCGACCGGCGTCGCACCAGCGGGGGATAGGGTAGTAGCAGTAGCAGTAGTAGTAGTAGTAGTCGTCGTCGTCGTCGTCGTGGTGGTGGTGGTGGTAGTAGTAGTAGTAGTAGTAGTAGTAGTAGTAGTACCAGTAAAAGTAGTAGTAGTCGTCGTCGTCGTAATAGCAGCAGCAACAGCAGAAACAGTAGTGCTACAGTAGCGGTAGCAGCAGTCGTCGTAGTATCGTCGTCGTCCTTCACATTCAATACTCAAGCCCGCTACGAGTGCAAAAAGCAGACTGAAGCAAGGTCGATCAGCGAACGCGCATCTGTCTTTCCTTCAACTTCCGTTTTGATTGCTCTGGCACTGGTCGGACGGGAGAAGGTCCCAGCTCTCCACAGCCGCATTGTGGATGTAGCTGGCAGCCGCCCTGGGGTTAGCAGTCGTTGGCTTGGCAGCACTACCAGCTGCGTCAACACAAGTAGCTCTTGTTGCAACGAGCATCCGAATAAACAGTGTTATACACTCCGCAGGCTCGAACAATATGCAGGCATGCCAGGTGGAAGCTTCGAAGCTCCGAAGGTTGGAAAGAACATGGCCCCATGGTCAAACAAGATAGCCCAAAGGCAAGGCCAAACTGCGAATATACCTTGACAAACTGCGCGTCGGGCCTCTTCCTGCCAAACTCCCAGATGTCCTTGCCACCCGGGCAGTCTGGGCGAGCCAAGTACCGAAGGTTAAGCTCCTTCGGAGCCGCTGGACTCGGACCCAGCGGAACTGCCCAGCGCACTTGGAATGGCTCGTTGTAATTTCGCCGGCTGATGAAGTAGACGGAGGAGACCTGAACGTCTGTCAACCTACTTTCTGAAAAGTACGTGACCAAGCTGTAGCAAAACTGCTTGCAAGACTGCCTCACGATGCCTCACGATAAACCCGAGCTCCCCCCAACGGCCCAAGCGCACAGGAAAGGAGAGTGAGGACCAGGTCTTCTGAAAGGCTTCCACAGCCGCTGCAGCCTGAAGCCGCAGGAGCACAAAGCGAGTCAGTATCGGCGCCGAAAGACATCGTTGAGAAGGCTGAACAATGCAATACTCCCACCTCCGTGGCCCCCCGCCAGCTGCCGACGGAGAGGTGTGGAACAAATTTGCCGATGTCCCGCGACCTTGGCAGCGTGAGGGGGTACATCGTTCTTCGGCACAGCAGGTCATGCCGAAAAATGCAGATGGATATACTTCGCACCTCACAGAGCTATGAACTGCCAAGTAGCGGGTCATCGGATAAGTCCGTGCAAGATGGAAACGCTCCCAACAGCCTGATGCAGCAATCGACCAAACTGTCATGACCATTGGCGTCACTAATGCTCAGATTTATACTCCCTGGCACTGCCCATCACGTACAACCGGTTGCCTCTCGTGGACTGCATGAAGAGCCGGAGAATCTGCATCAGTGGCATCATCACCCTGCCAAGCGATGACAAAGCAGTCAAAACATGGTCTACATTGCATTATAAACCGAGCACAGGGAAATCCTCTATCGGGGATGAATCGCCGCAGACCGTGGCTGTTCCATCGATGTTGGAGACGGTCCACACCACAATATTCTGACATCTGAGATACAGAAGGCAGCTGCAGCGTGGCACGGCGAAGACAAGTAAAGTGTTTCAACAAAACCTTAAAGAGCACCCATACACAGCTTCTCTCTTGCCTCCTGCGGCCTCAGCCAGACCTGAGAGGCTTCAGCCCGAGGCTATCGGACATCAGCATGCACGGCGTATGCCTGCCTTGCATTCACGGCCTATACAATGTACAACCAACCCAAATCTCGCGAATCGTTAGTGTTTTCAGGTCAACGTTTTGCAAAACGTCTGTTGAACTGGGTAGCATGTGCTTAGCCACAGCACTGTGCAGCTCCGTCGGCTGTGCTCGAAGAAATGGAACTGTTGCCTGCAAGATTGGTAGCATATTTCAAGCAACTGCTCACTGCTCGCGTTTGCTGGCAACTGACTGAGGCGAGTGGCAGCTGGAGAGTGAACGGCTCCACGTCTTGCAGGGCCTCGCGTGCACGAGCAGCAGCCGCCTCAAAGTCGCCACCAGAGTCCTCTCCCCAGGAGTTGCTCCACCGATCTCACAGCTAGGCCTAGTGCATACCTGTCCGTGCGATCATCTCTCTTCACCATCCTCCCGTCAAACATGATCTGCCTGAACTTGGGAACGAAACTACCGTCAGATTCCAACTCAAGATGGCAGGTCCTCCAGAAAGGGGTAGAGCATATTGATGTGTGGCATCCTCGACTTGACAATGCTCGACAAGTGCTGCTAGGACGGCGCAGCCCATCCAGCAAGACGTCCACCTCTTGGCTACTCATTGCAAATCCCACACCTGCTCTGCACAACAATTATCATCCCGGTTGATCTTGTGCCTGACGGAAATGGTCAGAACGTGCAGGAAACCTAGATTCAAAATTCAAGCGCTGGCAGGCAGTATGGCACCTGATGCTGGAAACCAACACTGGCAGCGTTTGATGTTTAAAATCATTAAAACTCTTTGGCCTGTAACTATCTGAAACATAGCTTCTGAAATCGAATCTTCCACCGAGAGTCCAACGGAAGAATCCTTTATCGCGGCCGCGGCGTATCTGCTGAATCGGATCCCACATCTGCACGGGAGGCATAACAACCTCGTGAGCAACACATGATCGACCTCCAATCGGCCACCACAGGGCATCGTATGCCACCGAGCGGCAAGCGCACTCTTGACAGACTTTACCGCGGCGAATGTCGGGGACAGGCCGCCGAGAAGCGCCTTTGTATCATGAATAACGACTGAGCCCGAGCAATGCTGAAGGCCAACTAATCGAGCACTGTGAGCAGGGTTTGTAGCAGCACACCAATACTACGTTCAACTGAGGGAAACACACCTGCCGAGAACCATCGCAGAATCCGCAAGCTCTTCGGCGAGCGGAGATGGCCAGCTGGGCTCATGACTCAAGTGCAAACCAGTTCTCCCTAACCCTTTCGCATGCGAGCTGTTGGAGCCGTTTTTGGCCTGCCACGGCTGCCCAAACAAACATTGTGATCAACTCACTCTGACGAAATTTAAACCCTGGCGGCTGCGAAGCTGCATGCAAGCGCTTCTTGCAAAGACAACTTGAATCGGCGGGGCTTAACCTTGGGCTGGGGCGGAGCGGCTGGGAAGGCGTGTGGATCGGTGCGACGCCTTGCGGCCTCTCTTAACGCCACTACCAAGCAAAAACAGTACGGACTTCTGACTGCAAAAAAACTGCAGAAGCAAGCCCTAGCCCAGAACACTTCCCGAGTTTACGACTTGACTGGTGCTTCTGGCATGGGTTTTGGCAACGGTCAAAGCAAATTTTAACTCTTAGGAATCCTATTCCCAGGATTTTTGGGATGCAAGCTGCGCCCAAGGCCCAACAGAAATGACGGAGCTTTGCACCCTCACTCGGAGCGGGAACCCCGAGAAGCCCCAAGCCATACACCCATGAAGCCACTACGCACCTCGACTTGACCATATGTACCGCGGGGAGATTTGCCGAGTTTCAGACAGAAGGGAGACCGGCCAACGAACGAAAGCAGAGAGAACAACTACTGGACCCTTGGACTGCAGGAGGCACCAGCAGAACGTACTGACCTCATGAACTGCACTCCTGACCGGCGAGTGTCGCTTTTTTAAGCTCCTCTTGCACACCGCCCCATCGCTTAGGCCGGCTGGTCTGAGTGCAGCGAGCTTGCATAGGAGATGTACTCCTGCGAGCGGCGGCTAGCAGACTTGGTGTCTTCAAAGGGCAGGGCTGCCTTCCCCGCAGAGTACCAAACCAAACGGCTTCTGAGCTCAGAAGTCCTTTTCCGACATGCACACGAGTTGCTAATGACGGGTACCCGGAACAGATTCACAACTGCCAGCTCTCATTAACTTTTGCAGCGCAGCCGATTTCCCGTCCTGCAGTGAGATTGTTCCAGAAAGGTCCTGCCAAGTTCCAACAAGATGAGAGTCGCTCATCCTCCTAGCTGTCACCGAAATAACTCAACAAAAACGTCATCAAAGCCCACAGTGTGAGCTAGCACAGCACCAAAGTCCAATGTCGGGTCCTGGTCGACGTCGATGAAGAACCTTAGACGACCAGAGAAGCGAAGGTGATTTCAAGATGCTTCAAGTGTGCAAAAAATAACAGGGCGTGATTTCGCGGAAGCCAAGGTTGCATCGAGGCAAACCGCTAACCGCGCCTACCAAGGATAACTTGGCTGCGGGCTGGTGAAGTTCTTTCGGATCTAGCTCTCCCTTGAACCTGCCAAACGCAGTTGTGAGAGTCAGACATAGATGGGTATGCAGCAAAGTCCGACGAAATGACATCAATCATGATCGTTCCTATCAATCGCGGCGGCGCCGCTGCGTGCGCACTTCTTGCGCATCGATTTGCTTATCCTGCAATTGAACAAGCTGCCCAATGTCCAAGACGAAACTACAAAACCAAGAATCTGCAAGAGCCGCCAATGGCAACAGCCGTGCAACCGTTTGGGCGCCTTGTTGAGGTCGAAGTCCAGGAAGTCCTGCAACAGCGACGGGGCCTTGAGGTGGTGCTGTGCCACTCTGATCAAAACGCCTGTCACACCCACAGCATCATCGGGCGGCTGCCTGCTGAAACTCTTCCGCCTGTTGTGCCGTTGGCTGCTTTGTCTCCTCTGCCTGAACAGGATCTGGGGAGTCAAACAGCTGTATTCCAGCGGTCTTCTGGGTCCTCGGGTCGCCTCTTTGGCTACCGAAGAGGCTGCAGAGGCATAGCTGTTCTCTAATTCTTCTTGTTTGGCAACGAGTCAACCGCTTCGACAATCGCTCGCTTCACTCAATTCGGATCGAGCACTTCGAGACTGGTGCAACTCCCGAAAACCCTCCAGGATCCAGATTTTACGATTAGATGTGATCCTTCGCTCACAACAGGAGTAAAGACAACTCAACTCAGAGGCAAAACTCCTCCACAGCAGCGACTGCAGGCTCCAATGACGAGGGTTCAGAGCATCGTTCGGATTCGTAATCGAAACAGACGCGTGCCCCTGTTCGCACGATGTGACGTTCCGCAGCACCGTGGCGACGTGGCGACTGCCGGTCTTCGCACTTCGACACTGCTTTGTCAAATTTTGCTGCGACGAAGCGCCGCAAAGTGTCGCAGGAGATGTGAGTTTCCACGATGACGGTACGGTTCCACACCACTCGTGGAATCACCGCACGGAGCGAGCCGCAATAACCTGACCCAGCTGCGGTGATCAGAAGGTCGAAGGAGAAGCAGGGTGAGAAAGGGAGAGCCAGAACAAAAGAAAGACCGGCAGCCGGTTGTTCATGGAAAGGCTTGCTCCCGCGCGACACGTTAACCGGGAGGCCACTTTGGGTTTGCAGTGTTCAGTCCAAGAGAAGTGCACAGGAACGACGCCGCTGTTCGTAGTCAACTTTTGGACGCATGCCAAGAAGTGGACATGTCGACGATCTTGCCTTTCGGATCCAAACTAGAAAACGTTAGCATGGTCCCAAGAGTGGTACCACACCAAACTTTTGATGAATGGAGTCTACGCTTCTAGAGAATCGACGACCACACCCTCCACACGACAACAACAACGATGGCACCGATACTTTGTGTGACTTACAACTTGAAATGGTATTCAATTCTGGCCAGTAGAGAGTGTAGCCAGAGATGGCAATCTGGATACATGGAACACACAACGTGCCCAAAGAAGGCAACCGTGCAGAGCTGACCTGCGTGGAGGCAGCCGGTTGCGCAGAGAAGCACAAGGCCGCGAAGAGCAAACGACGCATCATCCACAGCCTTCTTCGGCAGCCAGTGCCGACATCTTAGGATGCAAGAAACCCAAGGCACTCCTGATATCTTGGGATCGACACTGCGGGCAGCGACCGCTGCTCAGGGGTGTGTTCATTCACAGAGTCTCATGTGTCAAAGGGTACTTCTCGGAGTCAGCGCAGGTTGAAAGCTGATTCAGTGTCACGGTGAGGCCGCTACTTGAACCGAGCCTTGAAACAGGAACGATTCCGTTGTGCGCTGATGTGCCGGCTCTACGCACACTCAACAGTTTGAATTTCCTTGTTTTCGTATCTCGAATGACACTGCACATGTGAAACTGCTGCTGGTCCACTGCGCAACTAAGAACTGCAGCAGCAAACACACTCATCTGAGGATGCTGCCTGCACTCTTCTCATACAATGCACGGCGAAGCATGCAAGCGGTGAGACGATAGAAAAAAAACAACGGTATGTGTGGCATGATCTGCATGCACATGTCCATTCATTAACATGTCACTTCAGGCTAACAGCGCAAGAGCTTGTCGAAGCACTTCAAAGTCGCCAGCACTGTGAACACACCCACCTTCAGTGGACCGGGAGTGCTCTTAGATGAACGCATTTTGCATCGGCTCTCGAGTCTCGGACAGAGGCAGAGGGCCCTGGAGCACCGGAGATGAAAGTCCTTCGGCGGTCGCGTCCGCGTCCCACGCTGAGCTCAAAGAAAGACAGGAGATGTCTAAGCTGTGCCTGTATGGCGGAGCAGTGGTATCATAGCACTGCGGCCTGGGCTAGACCGGCTAGGCCCGCTTGCAGCAACCCTTTCGTGCATCCGCG
The DNA here is from genome assembly GCA_905221635.1 of Symbiodinium sp. CCMP2456. Lineage (NCBI taxonomy): Eukaryota > Dinophyceae > Suessiales > Symbiodiniaceae > Symbiodinium > Symbiodinium sp. CCMP2456. Next base: position 11,955 of record CAJNDV010037660.1, on the reverse strand, counting down.
TCTATCGTGCACTGCCGGCCTCTCCAAACGGAAGCCATCGCATTGGCCACAGGGCTTGCCGAGCTCTCTCGTTCTGGGTGCAGGTGCTAAACCCTTTTAAGAGACTCCAGCTAAAACGAGTGTGAGACGTGGCCATCTGGGGCCAACACACACTGCCGCAAGCACTTCCTCGAACAAGTTCGGAGGCTATTCGACGCTGGTCCTGGCCAAACAGCAAGCATGCTCCCTTCGGCATCTTCCTGCAATACCCTGTGCATGAAATGATGTCAAGCTCTGACCGTGAAACCATAACTTGCTTCCCAAATCCAGAAACAAGAGGGCCTGCGTCAAAAGCTGCGTCTCCACACCTTCCTGACAGCCAGTGCTTGCCTGCTCCCCGATGCAGGGATCCCTCGTTGTATCAAAACATCTCCTGAAAGCAGGTCGGCACCAAGGACAGCTCGACCGGAACCTGCAAAGAGACCTGAACGAACAAAAGACCATGTGCAAGGCTTTCTGCTGAGGTTCTTGATGGCCACAAACAACTTCAAACCGGTTGACATCCGGCCATGTCGAGAAAACACAAACAAGAAAACAAAGAGCGGCAACAGCAAACAAGAAGCCTGGAGGCAATCACAGGTCACCCAGCTGCAGCTCAGGTCATCAGCCTCGGAGTGAACTTCGAGAATTTCTACATCAGCTTCGGACCAACCACGTCCGCTTGTCACGAAAACCCGGCGCTCATTGCTAAGGTTTGCAGATACAGTGCGATGCAGCTTTGCATTGACAAAACCTGTCACAGCCAAGGCGTCGACCAGTGGCCTCGATGCAAACAAGCTTTGCAAGCGTGTGACCAACAGCACTCTGCCATCAGGTTGCCACGCAGAATTTCCGAGCACCCTGCTGACAGGACTCTGCAAAGGCTGCTATCCAACGTTCGAAGCGCTGCGGGTCTGGACACTGGCCTCCTGCATGGGCACGGGTCTAGGAGCCAGCAATCCGCGCACTAGCTTCCAACGACCGCTTGCAGGCCACTCGAAACAGCTAGCATCTGGATCTGCCTACAGCGAAGGTTGACCTCACACTGGCAAGCAGACACGAAGGAAGCGACGATGCCTCCCGGATCTTGTGCCTCGATGGCTCTGACGTTCTAGCGGGGTTGTTAGAAAGCCATCTGTTCTTAGGAGAGGGCCTGCACAAGGCCAATCACAACAATACCAAGGAATCTGCACGGCCGAAGCGAGAGCAGCATCCTGACGTTGCGAAGGTCGTGAAAGGAAAGCCATCGCCGGTGCAAATATCTGTCCATTCTGAGGTCGCGGCATCCCGCACCCTACTGCGGTTCAATGCAGTCGTCTCTTCATGCAGAATTTTGCAAACATATCCTGCGAACCTATGCTCCTGGCAGGTGTGGGCGGCTTTCTTGCATTCGGCTGTCCCCTAGACCAGCTGCCGTACTTTTGCAAGCATCTGGTATCTTTTGTTGCCTACACGGCAGCTGAGCACAGCTCGGAACGGCCATCACTTTGAATCTTTCCAGTGTCATGCCCCACCTTCCCCCGCCCTCAACAAGAAAGAACACTCTCGGCCATACGATCCCTGGAAGGCAATCGGAGCTGCAACACACTCTTTCGACGCGGTGCTTCGGAGATTCAATCTAAACGTCTAGCGTGGGCTTGTTGAAGCGGCGGAGATGCAGCTATCACCAGCTAGGCCAAAGTCGACTAGACAAACCCACTGCAAACCCGCCAGCACTACACACTTTGCACAATGCACCCGAGGTGCAGCTGGTCTTTGGTGCTCTCTGGAAACTCCTGCAGACCGGCAGAGGTGTGGCATAGTCCTCCATAAAGCCTTCTGATGGAAGCTTCCAGCGAAGTCCGATCTTCAGGGAGACCCAGCCACACGGCCTACAAAAGCTTCATGCCCACCTTGCTGGGCGAGGGCTCCGTGTCAAATGACGGGGTGTTCCTGCTTTGTGTGGGCTCCAGTACGAGATGCTTTAGGCCCGAGGAGCCCTCGATTTCATTAGCGCCCGTTGCACAGGGCTAGGTAGCTGGGTCAAAACTGAGCCACGACAGCTCTGTAGCCCAACTTGTCAAGTCTGCACCATCTCACGGCTTCGCGACATGGCAGTAGAACTTGGCACACCTGCATCCTTTACCACTACTTCTTGAGCGAAGCCTGTAAAAGTTCAGACGCAGATCAAAGAAATGTTTGAGCATTGCTGCCATTCCAGCCGGCTTCTCCAATGACACATCCTGGTCAACTCGTCAACTCGTCAAAAACGTGTCTGCTGAGGAAACATCGAGGGTCTACGGTTCCCACACGTTTATGGTGCACCACTACGCCCCCCCACCCAAAAACAAAAGCTTGTTCACCATAACCCCTCTGAACCTGAAACCCTAAAACCGAAAGTTCTAAACCCTAAAACCCGAGGCCCTAAACACCCTAAACCCTGACAGCCCTTAAACCATTAAAGCCTGAATGCTGAAGATCCTGAACCCAAACAAGCCATAAGCCCCACAAAAGGACCCTGAGCCCTTAACCATGAAAATCCTGAACACTACTGGTAAAGGCATTAAACCCTAGAAACCGAAAAACTTGGAACCAGGAAAACCAAAAACCTAACCCCTAAACACCCGCCCTAAGCTATCTCCTCCAACTTAACATTTCTGCTCAGGTTGACTAGGACGCGCCGGTTTCGTTGCAATGAGTTGATGCAGATGCAGATAGATAATGTTGAAGTCAGATGTAGCAACGAAGATGCAAAGAGAGTCTGGGGCTTACACGGCTTAGGGAAAGCTCTTGGCAGCTTTTCCGAGGCTGGCTGGAAGGGCAACTGCGTTCGCAGAAGCCCTGCTCACATGCCGAAGAGCTGCCCGAGCATGGGATTGGCATACCTTCCGCACTTTAACAATACGAAGTGGCCACAAGGCCGTCGTTCATGGTAGGCTAACAAAACATCTCTCTCAGCCGGCGCACTGCATGGGACGAACATTCGGATGAGGCACATGCGCAAAGGAAGTATATTTTGGCCTCGATGCAGGTGATCGGAAGAGAACATGCGAAAACGAAAGGCGTTGCAGATCACCCATGATCGGGTCTTCCCGGATTTGCCGGAAGCTTCCACCAACAGAATGTCAGTTCCAGGGAAAGAACTGTCGCGCCAAGGTTGAACTCACGAGTCCACAGCTCCCCTACATGCACCTCCTCCACAAGCCATGCCCCTCACCGCGCTTGTCAACAACGGTTCAGGCGGCTCCAAGCCGCAGACGTCATCGTCTTACCGTCCAGTCTGATGAAAGCACCCTGTCCAAGCATTCACATGCGTGCTGGCCAAGAAGCATCAGAACACAGCATCAGCTCTGCTTCCTAGAGAAGCACTCTGTAAGAATCGGCGGCCTTGTTGCCCATCTGGTCACAATAGTTCGGGGCGGAAAAGACTGTGACAAGTCGGCCGGAATGCTCGATCTCGTAGCCTTGGCCCACAGAAGCCGCTTCCCTGCAGCATGCAGACCCTGTAGCCAGCTTGCATGGTCCAGGACCCCAGGAGGTGGATACTCGTTTTGTGGTGTTTTGTGAGATCTCGACGTCGCACACAAAAAAAACCAGGTCTGGTTTCCGATCAGGACTGTCTTCTGTGCACACCCGAGACAAAACTTAAGAAAGTCCTGTCTCTAGCGTCTAGTGAAAGGCTCATCAGAGTTTAAAACCTCTCTAAAGTTCTATTCTAAAGAGCCCAGCACGCAGAGAGACTTTCGACTGGGAGCCATGCCTTCCTCCTTCATTTCGTGGCTACCTTTGGAGGCGTCGGGTCGACTTCATCGAAGTGTCTCGTGCCCTCCACACCAAGATCATTGCAAACCGAGAGACGTATAACCATTTTCAGATTGTTCGTTTTCAGGAAGTTCTCAGTGACATCCTCAGAACAAGTCCAGCCTGAAACGCGAACTGAACTGCGAACAGGCGTAGCTAGTTCCTGTATTTCTTCTGATACAAGTTTATAACCCGTCCGGCTCCTGACCGAAAGCGACACCAACACCTCGCTTTGACGGCTGACGGCCTCAACTGCTTTCGAGATTGGGCGATGATGAAACGAGCTTGGTTGGCAGTCGCTGCATGAATCTGTGCTGTCAGGACACGCAGCTGCACCACAGCGAAAGATGTGACCCTATGTTCTGGTAAACAATGCGTCCTAGCAGCCAAAAACTTAAGAACCGCCCTTTATCTGTGGACCTCTAGAGGCCAGAGTCCTGGAGAGTACAGTCTTCCGCCCGCATCTTTCATGTCTCAAAATTACGACGGCAGCTGATTCTTTGCTTCATGCGATGCTTGGTCGCCCCCTCTTCGCCGCACACGACTCTCACAGACTGCAGCAAGCGTTGGTCCGGCTTGAAGTCCGGAGAAAAACAACATGGACAGCTGAATCCTCCCTTCACCTGCATCCCTTGCCCCGAACCCGACGCAAGCCCTAAAACTTCTTCTCGACCTCGTCCCGGTTGCGGATCGCTCCACAACCTGGCAGAGACCGGTCTCAAGCACTGACTGCAGAGCTGTGGTTGTGCAAGATCTGCAGTTCCTACTGGTTGCCCCAACTGGCAGGGAGTGCATCTCTGTCATGAGACCCTCATCAGGAGGTTCTTGGTCTCTGTTCACCTGCAAAGATTGCAGCACCGCAGGCTGCGCTTGAGACTGGCAGCCGCTTTCATGCCGCAAGTTGGAGGTCCCAAGACTAATTCTGCGAATACAGCAATTCTCTCCTGCCTTTCTGATTGCGTCCAGCGTCACGTCATCCTTGTCTGGAACACTGAGAGCTGCGAAAAAGCTTGCGAATCGGGGAGCAAAGTGTTTGCGATCTTGTCCCCCGCCTTGGAGAAGAGTCCTCCATGAACGACAAAGACCTGCATTGCCGGGATCTGACTCCATGCGGAAAACCATCCGTGTGCCCGACTGCCTTCTAAGGAGCGGCGCGTCTCAAGCAGCACTTTAAAATCATTTTACAGTCTTGCAGTGTGATAGAATCTTAGAATCTTCAAGATGATGCACACCTAGAATCAGATGACATACCTCCAGCTCTGTGGGGAGGGAAGCCACAATGAAAGAAAGCCACAAAGTAATGTGAGCTGGCCTGATTGTTGATAACATGGCATAGTGGCAGAAGGCAGAACGCTTCACAAAAGAGCTGGTATAGCTCCTCGTCGTACCTCACAGAAGCATCAGAGCTGCTTGAATCAGCCGAGCGCTGCATTCGCCGTCCGCATTGGCTGGCTCGTTTGCAGCGCACTTTTTCGTGACCTCCCCCTCGAATCCGTACAACTTGTTCATGTTCCTGACAAGGCTGGGGTGCCAAATTACAAAGCCCTGGCAATCCTCCACACACGTGCGAGCACGATATCCCATCCCGCGGTCTCTAGACACATCGTCATCACGTCTCGTACAGACTATTCAATGCAGCCGCCTTGTTTCGTGGTTACCTCTAGCCAGATGAAGATGCTTGGGGAAAGCCTTGGACATCGGGGACTTGCGCGATTGAATCAGCAAAAGGTGTGCCTGCATGAAAGTGCTGTGTTGAGGCCGCCCTAGACAGCCACATTTTGCTGCACAGCCAGCCATGCCAGGCTAGTGCCAAGCCCAAGGCAAGTTTCCATGCAAACAAAGTCAAGATGACCTGCATCGCCAGGCTGAAAGTGCTTCCCATGAAGCACCCGTGGCAGAACGTTAGACCATGCCTCCACAGAGAATGACCCTCGATCCACGAAGTCACCGTTGAACAGGTACGGATTGTCCTGAAAGCTTTGGCGCAGGTTGGGACGCGGCTTTCGCAGGGTGAACGTGCTCCCAGTCGCCTGGGATGGCACGCCGTTCATCGAAAAGATGTTCAGCAAGTCATAGAACCTCCGTCGCTCGCGGTGATTGCGACGCACAGCATCAAGCCAACTCCCTGCTGTCGGAAATTTGGCCAGGGTCTGCATGCAGCCCTTTACAGGTAGGCACCAACCGTCGTGAGACATTAAAGGCTTGCTACTTTAAGCCAATGGCTGGCCATGCACGTCGCCACACACCGTCACCTCACAGTTGCGCGAGGACAGCACTCGTCATTGATGCTACATTACTCCGCACTCAATTGAATGAAGGAGCCCTGACACACCATGTAAGTTCATGCATGTCAGTCCACAGCACAGCTTCGTGCACCGTCGGTGGCGAACCTCGCCAGCATCGGGGACCTCGATGTCGACAAGAGTGCTGGATCCTTTTAACCTGGCGGGCCATTCTTGTATGAACAATCTAGTGAATCTAGTGAATCTAATTGTCATGCCGGCAGGAAGGGGAAAAAGAAAACCATGTTGTGAGAAGAAATGAGGAAACGTCATGACTGAAAGAGGCCAGGGCGACATTTCTATCATGTCCAGGACCTTGGCTCTGAGAGCTACACACTCTGCCGGCCACATTCTACACTAGTCCACCTGGTGCTACGCAACCACAGGCATGTAAAATGCCATGAGTGAGGGCCGTGCTATCTGGTAAGCATACTTCTTCGCGATGATCTTCTCCTGCTCTGCTTGCACAGCGGGGCTGCCCCTACTGCATCTACAACTCCGCTTGACGCACGACAAACTCAAGCTGGAGGAAGGACTGCACTGGTGAGGTTCTAAGTCTAAAACAACCTTCTGGGCGTTGGGTTGTGGATTTGGTGTCCTCCTTCTGGTGCTGCATAAGCGACTGGCAGAACTCGGCTGTGCAGGCTCCGGACTGATACACGGGTCCTTGCACAAGAGACGGAAGGGACTGCAAAAAGAGCAGTTCCAGGTTTCATGACGACCTGCCGGTTCTTCTACGATTGGACTTGCGAAACTTGGCCCGCAGAGCTGAATCCACCTTGAAGCACCAGCTTGAAGCACAGGTGTGCGTCCTGCATACGTCGAGTCGACGTCCATGTGAGCCACGTCCACAGTCTGGCCTCGATAAAGGAGAGCTCAGCTCCATGGTAGCTGATGTGAACACGTTCACTCGCGGGTCGGATTGGTTTTATTACACGGTTGCAAAGCAGACCGACAAATTGGCCCCGCGCTCGCCGGCTTCGTTTTCTCGCAGCCGATAGCCTTTGCGAACTTGTCTGCATTGACCTGCATGCGGAGGACTCCAGGCTCTCGTAGGCAGCCAATTCGTGCAGCTGACAGGTTGGGATTTGCATGAACCTTGACCATTGCAAGTTGCCAGGTTTGACACCCACAGGTGCCAGAATACGACTGTAAGAGGGCAAAAGCCAGCAGTGAAAATCCATACTGTACTACATCTTTGTGCTGCACGCTTGCTTCAGAATCTCACCCCCGACTGTCGGCGAACCTGCTTTTGGCATTGCTTCAACTTGTCCCTAGCATCCTGCGGACACAGACCGTAACATGTCGCGTTGTCAATCTTTCCTAGATACCTTGTTTGTGGCAATGGAGCGCCTCAGACCGCAGAATGGGGTCACAAAAGTGCATGCAGCCTGCAGCCTACTCTGTCTCGTCCTTGTCTTGGGGCGCGAGCCTTGCTATCTTGAGAACAGCATGCCATGCTCGCTTGCTAGCAATTCGGCACGACCATAAACGGCTTGCGTAAGTGTGGCACTTACACAGCTGCGTAAAGTCCCGAAGAGCTTCCTCCCAGCAAGTCAAGTCATACGCCCCAAAGATAAGGGATGAAACAGATGCAGCGTCTCTCGATTCATGTCTAAAGCAGCAGACTTGAAACCAGCTCCTTCGGCCGGTTGAGAGCCTGGCCACAACAGCTCGAGCACAGGTTCGTTCTTCCACCATTGAGCGAAAACTCTCCAAGTGCTGAGCCATGTTGGCAGTCCCTCTCCTGCCAAGGATATCGAAGCGAACTCGATCCAACAACACATCAAGAACGCAGAAGCTGCAAATGGCCTGTACCAGCCCTTTGGCCAGTCTTCTTTTACTTCTATGGCTTTCGTCGCATCCACCAATGCAGAGCCTGACAAGTTGATCGCAGGCTTGGCATCTCCAGGCCCACGCTGTCTTGCGATTCCGAGAATGGAGCCAAAATTTTCCATCTTGATGTGGCAGAAAGCTCTGTTGGCCTCTGGCAGACGACATAATCTCTGAAAGGACTTCAGCTGTCAAACTGAGCACAGAACATAGTAGACATGCAGGTTGGGGTTTTTGCCGCTGTCTGCAGCAACGCCGTCCAATGAGTTCAACCCATCATCCTGCATGTTCAAGAGAAATTGAAACCAGGAAATTCAAAACTATGCATGCCACGCTGAGGCCTCTGATTCGCCGAACTCGATCGCGAAAGAATAAGCTACCAGTGCTTTTGCCTCGTTTTGCGAATCGGCACGAATCTCATCCACTGCACAGATTACTCATTCGCAAGATCACCTGTCGACAATCCATGTTGCCACATCCAAGCCCAATCAATGGACGGGACCATTAAGTGTCCCGCATACTTCCCTTCTTGGAATAACCTCAAATTGTCATGTGCATTGAGCATGTCCTGTTCGAAGGGAACACACAGCATCTGATAAACCGGGTCACTTGTTGCCTTCTGCCTTTGCGTTCTCTGCTTTTGCAATCTCCGCCTGCAAGCTTGCACTCGACTCGGAACACATGTTCTGATTTTCACAACCTCGGCCATAGCAGTCATCTTTGCTTCAAAGCCCAACACCTGGAAGAAGTCTTCGGACAATGCTGCATAAGCATGCGAGCTATGTTGGATGGCATCACACTGCACATTGCAGAAATAATTGCTACCATCCAACGTCTTGCAAACGCCACATGGCATACCCTGCAGTCTGAGAGCATGGCAACGCGACGACCATGATGAGGTCATGCCATTTCACGCACTAACATGCAGCTGCAGCCAAAACACGCGCACGAGCATCACTCAAGTCAGCTTTGAATGTGTCTGTACATTTACGAAAGCTCGCACAAACTTGCAGGCAGAATAATGCAGGCACTGCCGCAAGCACCATAAGGATTGTGTTGCCAGCCTGTACAAGTTGCTGCAACGGTGCGTGCGAAGCAAACGACATGGAAACTGTTCGCACTCAAGCTCTCAGATTCTGATACGGCACCATTGCAACCCGAATAAATGTGCATGCGGACTTTCGAACATGTACATCGTTCTTTCAACGGGCAGGCTGGCTTTTCCGGGCAAGAGATCTTGAAGTTTGGATTACTAGTGGCTTATGCTTGCCGTTTTGTGGAACGGAACGCTGCCAAAACAAGATGCAATTTGGTCGATAAACATTGCGTACTTGGCATGTATTCAAACCTGGATTCAACTTTAATTGAACTTGAACTTAATTCCACCAAAGTTCGAATTTGGTTTTTTCTGGGTTAAACTCGAAGAAAAGTTTGATCTAGGTCAAATCAGGTTCGACTCTTGCTTTTTTTGTTTCTCGTTGAATGAATGAAAGTGGTAACAGCAGGTGTTGTAAAGAGGTACTGCAAACCTCAACAACTAGAAGACCGAGCTAGGATCCGGAGACCTTCATGAAAAAAGGAGCCCTCCTTCTTAAAGCCTTCGAAGGCTTCGAAGCGAAGGCTTCGAAGAGGCCTTCAAAGGGACCTTTAAAGCCTTCGAAGGGGGCTTCGCACCCGACATTTTGTTCGGTTTCATTTTCTGCAGTCTGCCCAGGAAATCCAGTACACCAGACGTTAGCAAGGCAAAAAGAGTGAAAGCTTGAAAAAGCTAGTTAAAAGAGCCGGAAGAAATGAGAAGAACCAGAAGCAGTGGAGAGACTTTTAGACCAAATCAAACCTTTTCACGCTAACTAAAGACAAATATCAGTACAACTTAGTGGGCTGCGGCGGCTGGGCTCTTCCCACTCGTGGACACGTTTTAGAAGGGTTTTAACTGAGTAGAAGAACGCTGGAGGCGTTTGGCACAAGCACAGAGAAGGGCCATCGGCCCATCGACCCCAGTGCTTTTTGCGCAGTGCTTTGCTTTGCTTGGTCTAGGACCACACTTCCGCAGGCCTGCTCGACCTTCTAGGGCCTTAGGGTTTTCACTGAGTTTGGAGTTTTCAGCCCCAGGGCCTTGGTGCTTTTGTTTTTTGAACCCTAAGTTTTTGTTTGTTTGACAGAGCCATGGCCGATGCAGCCATGGCGAAGCAGGAGAAATCAGAGTCGCAGGAAACACCCGAGGAAGAGATGACTCAGACTCCCGTCAGGGAACCCCAGTTAGCAAAGGCGCCGCCGGTATTACCACCACCGGCTGCAGCAGCTACCACGGTGAGCGCAGAGCTTTCCCCGCAGGACCTCGAGGCCTTTAGGGCCTGGCAGAGGCAACAAGCAGAGACTGCAGCGGCTGCCGCGCAGCCCACATCGCCGCCAAAGAAGCAAAAGGACAGAGGAGGAAGAAGACCTAGCTGACTTTGAGCGCAAGCTCATTGATCTGGACATCAACTTTGCAGACCTGGACCCGGAGTTGCAAAACCGACTTCGCAGCAGTAAGAGCTCTCGAACTGATTTTCTGGCGATACACAGCACGGACAAATGCTACAATCCTGAAGATGGCACCTGGATGCCACAGCCAACGACCAAGAAGCGAGAGTTTGGAGCCATTACGGGACGCGAAGTCCCCAATATGACTACAGAGGCCAACGTACAATCAGCCATGATGAAGTACCACGAGCAGTCCATTCTACCCAGCTTGGATCAGCTTTATCAGTGCTGCGATGCTTTTGTTTACAAGATGGCACAGCATGAGTTTGCCTTGACGCAGTATACGCTTGAGAGACAGGCGGCCCAATTGCAGACATTGGAGCGCGCGCGTACCAACAAGACGGTTTTATTGATGGATTTGCCACCTATATACAGCAAAAACTTGACAACAATATTCAATATTATCTTCAGCTTTCGAATCTTTCCTGGGACACTATAGCTGCTCTACACAACCATATGGTCACATCACACACCTCAGTTGTGAGAGTGGAGTTTATCACGGAACAGCAGGCTGATCTGGACCCCGAAAGGGGAGGAGCCCAAAGTGGAAGGTATTCTTGCTTGGTTTCGGTCACGACAAGTTCTACGAGGAGGCCTTGACACGGTGGCATGGAAAATTTTCCCGCCGCCTACGATACACTTTTTCTAATCCAGGCGCTTCGATGCGCGACGGCGAACCGCACGACTGTGCAGAGAGCTTCTTTTGACAAGTTTTTCGAGCTTACGACCGCGTCTTACTTGCAGACTTTTCCCTATCCGATCATGCCGGTACGTCTTAGATGATCTAGCTTCGATGCTCGAGTCTCACCCCATGTTGTCCTTCCAGGGCGCTGGCGGCATGACTGCCTTGACGGCCCAGACTTTTTTGGATTAGAGTTATGAGGATTACGGCAAAGGATTCCTAAAGGCGAAAGGTTCTGGAAAATCTAAGCAATCCCAGAAGTGTCAGAATTACCAAGGTCTCGACTTAACACACCCGGCAGCTTCTATCAGGGATGGTTCCAACCCAGAGGAAGACTACATCTGCAAGAGTTCGGATAAAGGCCAGGAAAAAGGAAAGCAGAAATCCAATGATAAAGAGAAGCAGTCCAGACCAAAGGCGATTGGAAAGAGGAGGGTGGTGACCTCAGAGGCTGCATGATGGAGTCAAGTTCAAATAACACACGATCCAGTTGAAGTATCATACACTTAGTCGCTGTTGGAAGTGTAGTCCAGATGTCTTGTACTTGCTTCGATAACCAATACTTGCGGTGTTTCTGAATGAACAATCTTGGGCATGTCCTAAGGGTTTCTTGCAAAGCTGTTGGAAGTTGTTGGTGCAAGAGCAACGTAGGGCTTGCCACTAAACTGTTCTTCCACATATATCCCGGTAGTACCGGCTGACCTTTGCATTCCGGGCAATCTATACAGTAGCCTAGGGCACAGGAGCAAGTAGCACAAAAAATATTTCTTGATCAAATGAAGAAACTATATGATGGTACCGATTACGCTAATTACACCCCGATGCAACACGCAGCCT